>JAHPZR010016215.1:0-12844 GCA_019787425.1 Platygyra sinensis | reverse complement strand
CACACTTTCACAGGTGATGTGCCAATTGGAGCGAAGCAAAAAGTAAACAACATGACGCACAAATAAGCCACACTGCATTCAAGGAGGATGGTCCAAATTCGTGGATGGCTGACTTGAGGGGATTGTTTTTTTAATTCAAGACCAACGTACACAAAATTTTCCATTCTTGAACTTAAACGGCTTTATTTGAGAAACAACAAATATTGAACGCTAAAGAAAACAATGTGAAAACCATTTTGATAACAACACAACAAATATCTCTTCTGCCACAACGACGAAATATATCACAGCGCTGCGAAAGAAAAGATGAAAGTTGTAGGTCAAAAGACGACAAAAACAAGCTAATTACTTTGAGATCAATCGTATTTTAACTGTACTAATTAAGTAGCCATTTACTTCTTTTCTCAGCAGGTTTTGTAGTAGCTCGATAAGAACTCCAAGAATCTATTTTTGACCGAATTTCAAAGCGAATAAACTAAACAAACCAACCCCGATCGTTTTTGCTGGCAAATTAATTGTATGCCTTCTGTGCTGATGCAAACAGACGTTGTGTACAGGATCGTCCCGCGAAAAAATGTCATGTTACATCTTGTACGTAAGCGCAGGTCAAATCGAGAGGTTTTTTCCCTTGCCTTCACCTGGTCTTCAATTTAGACCTATCTGCTACGGGAAAATAACTAGAATCATACCGTTCGTATTACTCTCCTTTCCCTCAAATCTTCTTCTGTTCGAGTCGCTGTGGAGAACAGCTAAATAAAAACTCTTACCGAAAACCGGTCCGGCTATCCTGCGAAAACATGCCTCCAACCCTCCCTTCCAGTAAACAATTCACAGCTATTTTCTGGCTCAAGTTTGTACACAGGAATTCAGCCTAATGAATCATGTATGGTGATTCATGTGATGATACAATAGTCGTATTTGAATGGTAACAAATCATATGATGATTTGATCTGTACCCTTAACACCATAGTATGATTCCAGTCCTGCTCTAAATCATCACCATGATGTTTTGAGGTGTGTTAAAATCATTGACTGGAATCGTAACCATGATTTACAGTCATATGAATCATAGCTATGATGCAAACTGGTGTGTTAAATCATGTCTGGAATCATAATAATGATTGACAGTCATATGAATCATAGCCTATTGCCAACTGATGTGTAACATCATGTCTGGAATCATAGCTATGATGCTGACTGGTCTGTTCTACTCATATCTGGAATCATAACATGATTCATAGCCATGAATCATTACTTTGATGCCAATTGTACTGTTTCAATCAGGTCTGGAATCATGATTTATGATTTAAAGTAATGATACTCATTGTTCTGTTAAAACCATGACTGGACTCATAACATGGTTTTGAGTATATTTCAAATCACATTGATGATGCCAACTGGATAGTAATTAGCAGCCTGGGTAGAAATTTTCCTTTTGGGCATGGGCAAATGTTGTTTTGCAAGTCCAAACAAAAATAATTATTTTATTGGTATTACAAACTGTAAGCAACAACAAACAACAACTTTATTTAAACACAACAATTCAATTACAATGGAGAGGGATATTGACCTCCTAAATTACTAAAGAGTTAAGAAGGCTAGGAGGCCATTGTACCTAAGGTAAGTTACATTACTAAGGTTGGAAGAGAAAAAAAAAAGAAAAGCACACACAGAAAAACACTCAAAGCACAAACATAATTATACAGCAGGGACTCAGTGCAATCGAAATACCCTACATGATTGGCAATATTCAACAGTCAAAAACATAAAAAAGACATAATTCTCAGAAACTCGGTATAAAAATGTTCAATCAGCTAATTGCTGTAGGATGACGCAACAGAGCACAACGTGAACAAACCTCACCAAGTTTTTGCAAATAAAATTAACTAAAAAAATACTGAAGAATGTTGATTGTACCTTAGTATTTTCGTAAGAAGTAATCTAGTAAAAGCGTGGTTGAGGAATTTACACTACTAGTCTTTGTGCTATTCAGAAAATTTCATTCAAATTTTGCAGTCACTCGAAAGTTTGTACAAGTTTTGAGAGGATTTCCAAACCACACTCATGTGCAGTAAATCAGTAATCTGATGAGTTAGAGCAGTTTCAATCTGTGTTAGAACGTAATTAGGCAATTACTAAAGTGTGTGGTTTTACTCTGCTCCAAATGTGGTAGTCTAATTAATAAGTAACTGGTTTTGTTTTGGTTTTACTTCACCTCAAATTACACCACTCTTACTTAAAAAACTGTAAAGAGCATAAAGACTGTACAAAATACTAGAAAATGATTGGCAGTTAAAACGCTTGAGGTGACTGTAATAAATTTCTTCAAGGGGTTTTAACTGCCAACATTTCTAAGTATTTGTTGCAATCTTTTATGCATCTGTTACAGTTTTTTATAGGTAGAGTGGTTTTCAATTGAGTGAAGTAAAACCAAAACAAAACCAGTTACTTATTAATTAGACTACTCAGACCATTTGGAACAGGAGTAAAACCAACACCATTTAGTAATTGCCTAATTACTTTTAACACTGAATTGAAAACTGCTCTAACCATCTGAATGCAAGTGCGATTACTGATTAACTGGCACTATGAGTGATGTTTGGAAATCCTCTCAAACTTGTACAAACTTTCGAGTGACTGCAATTTGAATGAATTTTCTGATATCACAAGACTAGTAGTGTAAATCCTCAACCACGCTTTACTAGATTATTCTTAGAAAATACTAAGTAAATAACATATTCAGTATTTTTAGTTAATTTTATTTGCAAAAACTTGGTAGTTTGGTACACTTTGTTGTCATCCTACAGTCTTTTTTAATGAAATTAGTTTGACTGTTGAATATTGCCAATCATGTAGGGTATTTCGATTGCACTGAGTCTCTGCTGTATAATTATGTTTGTGCTTTGAGTGTTTTTCTGTGTGTGCTTTTTCTTTTTTTTGTTCTCTCCAACCTTAGTAATGTAACTTACCTTAGGTAAATTGGCCTCCTAGCCTTCTTAACTCTTTAGTAATTTTAGGAGGTCAATATCCCTCTCCATTGTAATTGAATTGTTGTGTTAAATAAAGTTGTTGTTTGTTGTTGCTTACAGTTTGTAATACCAATAAAATAATTATTTTGTTTGGACTTGAAAACAACATTTGCCCATGCCCAAAAGGAAAATTTCTACCCAGGCTGCTAATTACTATCCAGTTGGCATCATCAATGTGATTTGAAATATACTCAAAACCATGTTATGAGTCCAGTCATGGTTTTAACAGAACAATGAGTTTCATTACTTTAAATCATAATCATGATTCCAAACCTGATTGAAACAGTACAATTGGCATCAAAGTAATGATTCATGGCTATGAATCATTTTATGATTCCAGATATGAGTAGAACAGACCAGTCAGCATCATAGCTATGATTCCAGACATGATGTAACACATCAGTTGGCAATAGGCTATGATTCATATGATTGTCAATCATTATTATGATTCCAGACGTGATTTAACACACCAGTTTGCATCATAGCTGTGATTCATATGACTGTAAATCATGGGTACGATTCCAGTCATGATTTTAACACACCTCAAAACATCATGGTGGATGATTTAGAGAGGACTGGAATCATACTATGGTGTTAAGGGTACAGATCAAATCATCATATGATTTGTTACCATTCAAATACGACTATTGTATCATCACATGAATCACCATACATGATTCATTAGGCTGAATTCCTGTGTAAAACTTGAGCAGAAAATAGCTGTGAATTGTTTACTGGAAGGGAGGGATGTTTTCGCAGCGATGCCGACCGGTTTCGGTAAGAGTTTTTTTTAGCTGTTCTCCACAGCGATCGAACAGAAGAAGATTTGAGAAGGAGAGTATACGAACGGTATGATTCTAGTTATTTTCCCGTTGATAGGTCTAATTGAAGACCAGGTTAAGGAAGGACAACCTCTCGCTTTGACCTGCGCTTCGCTACAAGATGTAAATGACATTTTTAGCGACGATCCTGTACCACAACGTCTGTTTGCATCAGCACAGAAGGCATACATTAATTTGCAGCAACGATCGGGGTTTGTTTGTTTAGTTTATTCGCTTCGAATTCGTTCAAATATATTCTTTGGAGTCTTATTCAGCTACTACAAAACTGCTGAGAAAAGAAGTAAATGGCTACTAATTTAGTACAGTTAAAATACGATTGATCTCAAAGTAATTAGCTTGTTTTTGTCGTCTTTTTGACTTACAACTTTCATCTTTCTTTCGCAGCGCTGTGATATATTTCGTCGTGTGGCGAAGAGATTATTTGTTTTGTTGTTATCAAAATGGTTTTCACATGTTTCTTTAGCGTTCAATATTTGTTGTTTCTCAAATAAAGCCGTTATAGTTCAAGAATGGAAATTCTGTTGTACGTGGTCTTGAATTAAAAAAAAATCCCCGAAGTCAGCCATCCACGAAGTTTGACCATCCTCCTTGAATGCAGTGTGCTGTCATGTTTGTTTACTTTTTGCTTCGCTCCAATTGGCACATATGAAATGCCGACTTGACACCTCGCGAGGGGCGGAATTCAAAACTCAATAGCTCGCGTGCAGGCTCACTTTTCCTCGCCTCATTCTTCTCGCCGGCTTCGCCGGTTCTCGGTTCTTTGTCGTCTTTGGCCGTGATACCCTACCCAAACAAGTGAGCCTGCTCGCAGGCTATTATTTTATTATTTATTATTATTATATTTATTTCGAGACTGCATTTTGTTTCATTCACTGCCTGCTTGATAAATGTCATCATGAATGAACGTTTTTTTTTACAACAAAATTTTATTAAAAATTAGAAATATAAGTAATTACATTGGTTTCCCCCGCAAATAGCTTATAAACTAATCGAGGCGGGGAGATCTAAAGACATTTTACAAATACAAGGTTTGTCTGCAGATGGACTAAATAACAGAGAAGACACTACTATACAATAAATAGAATAAACTAACATAAAAAAAAGCAAGTACATTCAAGATTACGAAAAGAGGCTAACCTCAAGTATAAAATATAACTTAATAAGGCGGGAGATTTCGACATAATCATCTTCAGACCGCAAGAAATTTAGTAATAATTCCTTTATCTTTTTACGAAAGGACTTAACCTTTTAAGGGAGATGATTTTAATTCTATAAAATTTGCATTTGTCCCAGTCGGAGGTATAAAAAAGGGTATTCTTTACCCCGATTGATTTCCTTAACCCCACATTCAACCATGGTTTAGCAAGGAATTTTTGTTTACGACTGGATATACTTGTTGTCAAAGCCCCTTCGTCCGAACACGCCTCGGGTACACCGACAACTTTAACATTGTATTGAAAGCTATATTCTTGGAATTCATCGATGGCGTTGGCAATGGCGTCGACCCTGGCCTTGACCTCTGAGAGTTGTGAACTTAGTCGTTGCAGCTCTTTGTTGGTAGTGGTTTTGAAGCGAAGAAGGTCATCATATTCCTTGCTAAGGAAGTCAAGACTGTGAGATGTTTCTTCAGCAGAAGGGGCGGCACTGCTGGTTTGTTGTTGAGTTAAATCTTTGGCTGGATTTGAGATCGTTATCTTCTTTCCTTAGGTTGGCAATAGACTCAGGCATAATGCGACACTCGAAACAGGATAACGAAACAGATAGATAAACACGAAAGGAACAAATAAACATCAGAAATTTACGAAAGGTGGAAAATGTTACGCGGAGCACTCAAACACACGTCCGTCCATCTTAGCCACATCACGGGCACGTCACTAACCATTCTTTTGAGGTTTCATTTCTTATCATTTCATTTCTCATCATTTGTAGTTATTTCGTAAACTATTTTTTTTCTCAACGATTTGGAAGCGGTGCCCGTCGATTTTGTAGGACCATGAACTTGAAGCTTCTGTGAATCATTTGCACTTTGTTATCACGTGGGAAGCTCAAATCATTTCCTTTTAGACACTCTCTTTGTATATTGTGACAACGGGCTTTTCCTAACGTGAACTGTGACAACGGACTTTTCCGCTGTGACCACGGGTTTCTGCTCTGAACTCTAACTGGGGTAAACGGACGTGAAAGGGGCCTAACTGGCTGGACAACTGCCCTTGACTGGGAATTAGCTCGGAGCGACTCGCTTGCTGAGGGAAAGGAACTTGTCACGGGTTCCAAAGTACCGTCGGATCTGCTACAACTGAAATCAGGACAATCAGAGAACTTGGACTTCACACGTTTATTCTTCGTACCTTGCTGTATAACTCTTGATGTTACACCGTACAACGCCGTGATGAAAAATCGTTATCCGCGGAGATGAAAATCGTTATCCGAGGAAATCTAAGGGCCTGATTACATGACGAACTTCAGCCTGGGCTGAAATACTAGCTTGTTCGCCAAATATGAAATTGCGTGCGAAGAGTCTAAGGAGGATCAACATGGCGCCGAGAACACGAATCGTGAAAATAGGCGCATTGCTTCTCGCGCAGTTTGGCCTTCTTGCGGCGCTCAATTTTCAACTTTTTGGCGTGATAACAGCCTACAAGATGATGGAAATGAAGCGAAAACCTGTCTTTGGCTGCATATATCTCAGCTAGAAAGAGGTATTTGCAACAAAAGAGAAGAAATCTCCAAGCTCGCCAACTTCGTCGAAAGCGCAGGCCGGTCTGGGTTATAAATGGATGCACAGACCATTGGTGGCAAAATATGATAGGGGAAGATGTTCCAGATTGGTGTTGGAAGAAAAATGTTCCCATGTCTAAAGAGTGTTTCCTTGAACTAGCAGACGAACTGCATGCGCCCCTTTCTTGCTCCAAATCCACACTCCCCAAATCGCAGGGCCCTGAGTACGGAGAAACGTCTAGCAATAACTCTTTATTATCTTAAAGACACGGGGTCTCTGTGGATGACAGCGAATGCCTTTGGAATTCATCAGTGTACAGCATCCAAGCACATACATTCAGTATGCGAGGCGATCGATATGATACTGGGACCAAAGTACTTACACTTACCAAGGAACACTGCAGAAATGCGAAGAAAAGTTTCAGAGTTTGAGATAAAATTTGGGATGACCCAGGCATATGGTTGCATTGATGGCACACACATACCTCTTAAACGACCTCCTCAAAACTCGCAAGATTATTTTTGTTATAAGCTGTATTTCTCTCTCAACATTCAGGCTATATGTGATAGTAAAGGGTACTTCATGGATGTTGAGTGCAAATGGCCTGGATCTGTACATGATGCCAAAGTGTTTGCAAATTCCAGCATTACCCACAAAATGAAAACTGGACAACTTCCAAAAACCTTCATTACCCTACTACCTGGTTATGAGGCTATTCTTAACTATTTGATAGGAGACCCTGTCTACCCCTTAACACCCTTCTGCATGAAGGAGTACCAGACATGTGTTAAAAATGAGGAAGTTGTTTTCAATAACATGCTTCGCTCTGCACAAAATCAAGTCGAGTGCGCTTTTGGCAGACTTAAAGCTCGATGGGGATTCTTGACACGAAAAGTTGACCTAAAAGTGGAAATGGTTCCAACAGTAGCTTACAGTTGCTTTGTCCTTCACAACTACTTCGAAATTAAAGGTAACTGCCTGGATGATGAAGAAGTTCAAGCTCAAATACTTCGACACCAAGCTGAGGAAGAAAGTCACCCAAATGTGCCAAAGCCAGTCTATTCATGCGAGACAAGTGAGGGTGATTATGTTCGCACAGTGTTAACCAAGTACATACAGCAAAACTTGCCTGATGATTACTAATTCTGTTTGCAGTGACAAAAAAAATATATAAACTTAACACTTTAACTTATAAAGTCATTAAGTTTATGACTGGACTATGGTATGTACATCATACTGTTCTAGTCCAGCCACTCCAAGTTTGAATTTTTTGTAACACAAAAATATAAATCTAACACAAGAAGTAAACGGTGTAACTCAATAAAGCAACAGTTTCTTTTTTTTTTACCAGGAATGAAATTGCTGGTTGCTAGTGTTGTCCATCCCAGTTTGGCTGTCTTCATATCTATACGCGTGTTCTTGATATGGTGTGTTAATCTGGGTCTAACCTGTGGCATGTACTGGGCCCTGCATTCTTACTTGAGCTGACATATCCGCAGGTAGCTATAAAGGGGGATATTGGTATTGTGGCTGGCTGGGTTTGTTGACCATTGCTCTGGCAAGTACTTCAATTGACTGAGTAAACCCCTGGGCTACCTGTAGCATTGACATGCTCATTTGTTGCATTGACTGAGCAAAAGTCTCGTTGGACTGCCTAATTGCCTCGGCTATATCTTTTTTGAACTGCGAGTCCTCTTTTGATTCATTTATTAGCAGCTGATCTCTCTGTGATGCACTTAGTTGACACTCCAGATGTTTCCTTTTATTATCAATTAATTTTGGTAGAGGATTGGAAGAGGCCCTTTTTTTCCCCTTGCAGCTTTTTTTTTCCATCACTGCCACTGGGACTTTCACCTTCAAAGCTTAACATGTCATCTCTTTCAGAGTGACTGGAACTTGATCTTGCAAGTTCCTCAACGTCAGCATCATCGCTTTCTAATTGTGTATTTAATGTACTCTCGTTTTCATTCGAATCAGTAAAATCATCTGTACCTACCCCACACGACAGGGGCTCAGTAGATGGACTTCCACCCCAGATCTGCTTTAGCTGATCAAAATACTCCAATACGATTTTTCCACTTCCACTTCGAGATCCACTGGTAACTGCAATGTCAAAATTCTGCCTTATTTCCTTCAACTTTTCTTGAACGCGAGTTTAACCTTTCTTTATTAACTCCTTATCGATCTTCTGTCTTTTCTGAATTTCAGCCATCTCCCCTTCACCGACCTGGTCCAAAGGTGCTGGCATTGGTGTAATAACAGGCGGGCCGAAGAAAGTCGGTTCTTCTTCATAAATGCGAGCCATGGCTTCTCTCACAGCCTCATACTGCTTTACTTTGTCTGTATTGAAATCAACGTTCTTGTATTCCATCTAAGCTTTGGTAATTTCCGAGGCAACGGATAAGATTTTCTATTTTGTCTCCCTTATTCCGCTGGAATCGCTTTTCCTTCGTACTAGCGCTAGCAGCAGCCATCTTGTTTCCTGGAAAACAAAATCACTGCGCATGTCCAACCTCACTATTCGCCCGGGCTGAAATTCCGTTTCGATTACATGTGATTTTTTCAGGTTTTCTTGCCAGTTTGCCGGGCTGAAAATCCTAGCCCGGTTTGAGCAAACCGGGCTAGGATTTTCAGCCCGAGCTGAATTGCGCCCCGGGCTGAATCCTTCTCCATGTAATCGACAATTTGATTTTAAGAGGATTTGTTTCAGAAGCCGGGCTGAAATTCGCCATGTGTAATCGGCCCTTAAATCCTACTACGCCGAGATGTAAATCCTACCCACCGAGATGTAAATCGTTATCCGCGGAGATGTAAATCCTAATACGGCGAGATGTAAATCGTATTACAATGGACAGAGTACTTTACTTATACTAACGCTTGAATACACGATTGCATCATGTAAGGAACAAAATAAAGACGGCTAAATAAAGTCAGCTTGAAACTAATGACAACCTAACAGGCATGAATAGACTTCTGAATAGAATCGGCTTCATTGAAATCGTCAACTAACTAAACTTAGTTTTCTAAAATAAATGTGCCAACAAAACTCAACAAAAGATATACATGTATGCATAGGCTGTATATTCAGCGTAGAAAGCTGCCTAAAGAAACCTTATTTTCCGGCTAAGGTAAAAAGAAACTTTGAACTAAAAGCCATTTTACTTGTATTATGTTTTCCTCAATATATTAAGATTTGAACAGTGACGACTATTATACGAGTGTATTGAAACTTATTTACTTAAAACACAATATGCATTGCTTTATCGCAAGTCACTGTTTGTTTAAGTTCCTAACACAAAGTTTGACAAAATTCTCCAACAAAGTAAAAGTCCTATTTTTAAAACCATTGCTATATTTTTCCCCTGACAATATGGTTTGCAGTTAATTTTTGGTCTCAGATGATTTTTAAATTTTACTCTTTAGTTTTTTTTCTAACTAGGTGATTTCCTAGGGGGGGGGGGTGGGGGGGGGGGGGGCACCAGCCCTAACCCTTGAGGTTAAGATGTGAAACGAAAAGCAATTTGTGGCTCAGCTGATAGGACACTAATTCCTTTTGCTGAGCTACTCATGAAATATGCAACCCTAAGTATTGGTGGAATAGGTGCGGGACAAATCCAACAAAGAGCTGTCTATGAAGTCATAATTGATCATCGCAGTTATGCACACAACTTAAGCGGTTGCGGAATTAAAAACCTGAAGAAAAAATCAGGCTTGAACAGGATTTTAAACAATGACCGCTGCGATATCGGTACAGTGCTCTAGATATATCAACTGAGCCATCAAGTCAACTGGGAGCCGGTCACTTTGTGAGTTCGTAATATACACGTAGACGATGACGAATGTAAATGTGAATATGTGAAATATCATATATTTGAACTGTCGAGAAAGATATCAAGACAGTGATTGATCATGGCAGTTTATACACACAAATTAAGCAGCTATGTATCCGCAGCTGCTTTAGTTGTGTACATAACTGCCATGATTAATAAGGTCTGCATATCTTTTATCCACAGTTTCAAATATATGATATTTCATATATTCACTTGTAAAGTTTCTGCCCAGTTAAAGGTGTCGTGGAAATTTCCTAATCAATTAATCTTTTCGAATTTCGCGCGAATAACGGCACCAAGCCGAACAGTCACCCTGCCTCCCCTTAGACATAAATAAAGCGACGTTACCAAAGCAAGCAGAACGTGAACAAGCAAGCGTGAAAAAACCAAGCAGAAAAAAAAAAAAAAAAAACATTTGCTACCCGAAGAGGAATAAGAAACTGAACGGCAATGTCGGAAAAATTGAATACAACGATGAATGAAACGCAGCCATCGAGCTGCCCCAGCAATCCTACAGTACAAAAAGTTGGAAAAAACCTTTGTTTACTGCCTGTTCTTCATTATTTCATTTGCTGGGAACACCGTCATCGGAATAATTGTCTACAAGACGAAAACCATGAGAAAACGCATCAACTTTTTCATTGTAAACATGGTCATGTCCGATCTGCTTTTTCCTTTTTTTCGTTATTCCTCCACATATACTAATGCTCTACACAGACTCCTGGCTGATCGGTGGTTCTCTTGGCCAGGCCTTCTGTAAGTTAAAAGCCTTCATACCAGATGTCTCCTCTGCTGTTTCTATTCAGAGCCTGGTTCTGATAGCAGTAGATCGATTTGGTGCTATGGTATTTCCTCTCCGTTCTTCACTCATCAGTTCAAAGCTGAGCCCGTTCTTCATTCTCGCCACTTGGATCGTCGCCATAGCTGTTAACTCCACAGAGCTCTTCGTTTTGAAACTTGTTGAATATCCTGGAGAACTGGTTTGTGAGCGGCATTGGAATGAAGTTTTTGGACAGTCCTCATCCCCTGAAAATTACTTCATGTCTTATATAATTGTGTTCATTTTTATCCCGTTGGTGTTGATAGCCGTACTTTACATTATCATCTATTTAAAACTCAAGTCGCAGAAGATTCCAGGCGAGCAATCATCTAACGCTGAACAACAGCGCCGGCAAAAGGGAGAGAAATGTGTTAAAGATGGCCATTGCTATTGTGTTAAACGGCCTTCACACGGCAAAATTAAGTTGGCAAACTCGTGTTGGAAAACTTCAAAAAGTTGACAAACTCGTTCCTTCACACGGCAAACTCGTGGCAAATAACAAACACGGCAATTTCCAACATGGCCGCTTTTTAGTGCAGTTTCAATCACGTACAACAGTGAAACAGAAGATAAGAAGAGAAGATCCAGAAAGCGGTGGAGAATTAGAAAGGTTTGGACAAAACCAAGTTTGTCCGCGCGCTCCTTCGTTTTGTTTTGTTTGTTTTTAGTATCTTTGTAGGCTATAGATGAAACGTCCCGAACAGCCGGACAATTGTGAACCGCTTTGATATTAAATTTAAAAAGTGTTGACTCGCATCCCCCATTTTGTGAAGTGTCACACAAATAAATCACGTGAATAGAGCTCGTTTTGAATGGTTGAAAATTACCAACACATGTTGGCCAACCGTTCACACGTCATATACGAGTTGACCAACACGAAAAAGTTGGCGAAAAAGTTGGCGAGAATAGAGGCAAGTTCTATTTGTCGCCAACAGTTTGCCAACTTGTTTGCCGACTGTTTTTGTGCCGTTCACACACATCAACTTGAGTTTGCCAACACGAGTTTGCCAACTTTAGTTTGCCGTGTGAAGGCCGCTTTAGGGTTTGTAGTATGCTGGCTTCCCCGCGCCATACTGTTTATTCTCCTCTTTACGAACAGCATCATATTGCCGAATTGTGACGCCCAATACTTTTTCTATGCTGTCCGTCTAATGTATGTTGCAAATGTGCCATTAATCCTTCTATCTGTTTCATTTTCAGTGGGAATTATCGTAAAGAACTTCAAGGTCTCCTTAGATAATATAAATTATGATTTTGATCTGCGCAGTTGAAGATGATAGTTATATACTGCAACGAGGTTCAGTCGACCTAAAACTCGTAAAATATGTCACTTTACCGTTTGTAAATTTGTACATAGGACGCGGCGTTCAGACAGACACATGTTATGTGATTCTTTCAATATACAGAACGACAAAAATTACGCCATGTTGTCCAATATACCCGCATAGCGTCGAGTCGTCTATGGTAGGTATCGACTCGAGTCACCGGAAGTCTAGTGGCGATAGACTTAGTGTAAAATACATCAAGGATACAAGTAGGGTATGAAAAGTTCACGACTCGATACGACTCTACTCGAGTCGTTATCACTCGTCTTAGTAAAAGTC
>JAHPZR010016211.1:15000-20164 GCA_019787425.1 Platygyra sinensis | reverse complement strand
GAGAGCAACTCGGATACTCTGAGAATTGACACTGAAATAATGGTTCTGGAAACTCCGCTCGTCGTTATTGTCATGGATACATTTGATTGACGTTCACCAAAACGTAGTTTTCGAGATGGAAAAAAATCGTTGGAGGGCGCGTGTGACTGATAACCGCTGTAAACCCACAGACAAAGGCTCGGGTACAGTTGTCATGGGCATGGACTGGTGCGAAAATGAATGCTTCCGACAACTTAACGACACACAATTCTCCTAAATATGTACAAGTACATTTCTCCACTTACTCACGAATGTGTCAAAAAATACATTTCCCGTTTACAGTTCCACCAGATGAATGAAGACGAGTCAGCAAAGTACCTCAAAGAAAACTCTCCTAAGCCAGGGTGCTTTTACACTATTCCAAAAATACACAAATAAGGTAATCCTGGTCGTCCTATAGTCCTGTGGTTCAACATTTTTCTCTTGAAAAAATGCTTAGGGCCCGAAAGTTACAAAGCGAATAGGTCGAATAGGAAACCTAAAGCCCCGCGAACTGTTGGTGACAAAACGGCGTGGGATCGGTTGAAGAAAGAATATGGAATAGTGTAAAATCACCCCGGCTTAGGAGAGTTTTCTTGGAGGTACTTTGCTGACTCGTCATCAATCTCCCACGGCCAAGAGTGAAACAGTAAAATCTGTTGTGGGTACGAGACCGGGGCTCTATTGCTAAGAGGATTGCTAATATAAGAGATGTGGGGATAAGAGAGAGGGATTGTTGATGAAAGACTTATGCGTGTACCATTTGAGAAGCTTCTTTTCTGGACTTGTTGGGGCTCACTCAGAATTTTTAGTTGTTTTTATTCGTATACGCGCGCAAGAACCCGTTTTTCGTGTCTCATGTTCCGATAAACATGTTCGTTTAGCTAGTCAAGTCGAGTTCATGCGTATTTCGAAACTGTCCATCGCACTGTGGCTACTATCTGAATTAAATTCTCCATTCCCAGGCTTCAATACCCACTTCAAAATTTTAGCAAACTTTTTCACTTTGTCAAATTTTTGTTTACCACAAGCTTCCCCTCCCCAATCCATACATTTCCTTGGAAACTGCAGTGCTAACGATTCTCATGAGTTAATACAGTGGTCACCAATACAACCGCTGTTAAAAAATTCAGCTTCTATTTACACCAAAGTACAAAAAAACAGTTATACCATCGTAAGCACGCTGTAAAAATTTCTGTTTAACTCCATATGGGGAGGGTGGTAGTCAAGTTAAAATTAGCACAAAGGTCCAAAGCAACTTTCCGTCTGGAAAATAAATTAGTGATTTAAAGTGCAAAAGAAGCAATGAACATTGATCATGTGAACATAATGATTATTTTGTTATTCCATAATGAGCGGATTCCGTTGTAATAACCATTTCGTTCGAGATTGGGTTTCAGGGCTTGCATCCTGTTTATAATAATAATAATAATAATAATAATAATATAATAATATAATAATAATAATAATAATAATAATAATAATAATAATAATAAATAATAATAATAATAATAATAATAAAGACGTTATTTTACGAGGGTAGCACTAAATAGCAGCAGCTAATAAACTTGTGGCCCTCACAAGTTCAAGAATTCCAGAGAGAGAATCAGAGACGGGCAATTCTTACCACGGAGTAGCCAGTTGTAATTGAGGGAAATTTACCTCCAAGTTCAGTTTCATTTATACTAACATTTCTGAGCATTTTGACAGTTTTAAATAGTTACGTATACAACTCACATAAAGACAATCTATTTTATCTCTCAGTTACTACGCACCACGTGATTAGTCAATTTAACGGCCGCACATTAAAATACACCCGGCTAAACTTTAAAGGTGTTTTTTTTTTCAAATGTTTTCTAATTTACCACCAAATTTTCCAAATTTTCTTTAAATTGTGTATTCAAACGTGCAAAAATTTTCAATGATTTCGAAGTTACGCGTTTTGCTCTCGACGTGCGTCAGTCATTTCAAGCCATTCCGCGCTAGAAACGTTTCCCGAATCTGTCAGACAAGCATAGCAGAGATTTCATAAATATTCTTACTGACCTAGTATCCTCGGCTTGTACAATAAGTTACAGAGATATCACAGATATCTTACAAGTTCTTGTATTTTGGGGAAGTTAATGACAATTTAGGCAAATGCACCAAAATAATGTAAATAAAATACACTTAGTTATAATATTATACATCTTGTTTATCTGTCTCTCATCCTTTCTTTGACAATTCTTATTTCAGCTCTTGAAAGGTCTGGTGCAACAGAAAGCTAAAAAAAGAGGACAATGAAAAACAAAATTATTGTGTTAGTCTAGGAAACTGCAAGAACTCAGTGATCATGATCATACAATTTGAGACTAAAAGGAAGGAGCTTGATACTCTCCAACATAGTTAATAGAAGGGGCTGGTTGTGAAACCCGACAAAGTTCTTTGTTGTATGTTTTTGTTTGTGTTTTTTGGCTTTGACCCTGCACAAAACACAATAGTTGTTTACTCCGTACTGAGGAACTAACCAATAGAAACGTGTTGGTTACGTAACTCATGCATAGTGTATGAGCGCAAAACAAAAGATTGTGCACTGTCGTGGACCTTCCAACAAAAATCTTGGAATCTTTGTTTGCTCCTTTGATGTTTGCCGGGCTTCATAACCCTGGCCAGTCACCTCTATTAACTATGCTCTCCAAGATATCCAAATTGCAGTCCTTGACCATACTTTGTGACTACTCGAATCGAGCCACTTGGAAATGAGCTGACCAATCAAAACGTTACTTGAGAACATAGGATAGCGATCTCTTTTTTCAAATAAACCAATAATATTGAAGAATACGAACAATTCTTATACTTAATTCATTTTATTTGAATCTTTGTTTTCTAGTGATATACATGTAAACTAGCTGGTGAACTGTTGCAGCGCACCGCCATGGCTCAGTAGTAGTATATTCACACTAAACCAGTCTTTAGTTGTGTTGTGTCGTGATGTGTTGTATTGTAATCAAATTGAAAACCCAACAAAAGGCAAGATATTGAAAACCTCAGTAAACTTTGCTATTTGTTGATTGGTTAGTTACGATCCTAAATCAACGGGTTTTGGTTTAGCTGTCGCAAAATGAGTTTTCAAGGTAAAGTTCTCGAGCAAGATTTCTAATTAGGTCTAATTACAATGATTGGCCGTCATGAACTGAATCTCCAGTTAAGGACGTTCGCGCCCAAAAACTTCCCACGCACAGATTTTTTTTAAAACTTTGACTGCATGTAGAAAATGATAAGATTAGATTAAAAACGTAAAAAAATCGGGGGTCACCGAACTCGTTTTGAAGATAAGGCGCAGCTCAGACCATAGCATTTCTAGGATTTCCAGTCATTCGAGGCAATTCTGGCCGGATTCATTACTATCGGCATATATTTAAGTTGAAGAATCATATCTAAGTTATGTGTGTTTAAAACAGCATATATAGGCCTATTTGATAGATCTTTGCTACATATGTCATTAAATCAGCTAGAATTAGCCTTAAAAAATACAACTTTTAAGTTACGTCACACTGTATCCACGTACCAATTCGACCCTATTTGAATAGTATATGAGAAATAATTAAACTTCCCACGTTCAGATTTTTTTTGTTTTTTAGTATTATGGAAAGAATCAGAAAAGGAAGTGATCTGCCGAAAAAAAATTGGGGGTCACCGAGCATCCAACAAAAATATTCGCACACAAAGTTAACGCAAAGGTCATCAGCCTCTATATTTTGCTGAGTTTTTGACTCCGTGCGCGCGCTTGAAAATGAAGTGGCACGCGCGTGACCAATGAATAGCGTGCGCACTAGAGATGCGCAGTAGCAATGGGCGCGAACGTCCTTAAGAGTTCACGGAATGCAGCGCAGAGGACTTATAGTGTTTACTTTTAATGCCACACGGACTGTCACTGTCCGTCATGAGAAAGCTACTGGTTTATTGTTCTCAGTGCATATTTTGATTGGTTAGTTTCTTCTAGGGGTGGCTCGGTTAGAGTAGTCGCATTGTAACTCATCTTGTAGCACAATAAATCCCCATAAAAAAATCTCACAGCTGTTGATATGAATCATTACACCCATTTGAATGGGCTTAAGGCTTTAGAAATTTATCCTTTGCTCACCTGCAGTAAAATTATCAGAACGTTATTAAGAAGTCGCCATAAAATAAAGACATAGCAACAAATTCGAACAGTCTGAATTCCTCTTCAATTCAAATAATACTTTCGGTCACACATCCTGAAATACTCCCAAAAACTCTCTTTGAAAAGAAGAAAATCAGGGAATTATCAGAATACTACTCCATTTTGTGCTAATTAATGGCCAACAGTAGCCGGCCGACGGCCAATTAGTCTGTCCCAGGCTAGCTCTCGGTAGTTGGGAGACGAGCGCAAAACAAAAGAGGGAGAGTGAGAGAAAAAACGAGTTCTCGAGCTCCTCCCTTATTGTTTCTCTCACTTGCCCGTCCCCAACTACCGAGGGCCTGGTACAGGCTAACGGCCAATATGTTCTTAAACCAACATGGCGGCAAATCTACTAAATCACGAGCTAGTAAGATTACCAACCACCTGGAAGCCTCGCCACCAAGCAAAGTCTCCTCGCCACCAAATTACTAATACTAAGGATTTAATAAAATTAAACCGCAAGCCGAAGAGACTGAAATCTGTTCCAGTTTGTTTAGCTCGTGCAAAGTTGAAGTTGTTTGATCGTATAACCGAAGCCTTTTTATGAAACACTTACGTAATAACAACACAGAGAGTTCTTAACGAAATATACATGTAGTTGAATTCTAGAAAGCTATGGTTTCTCGTTAGACAACGACACACATATCGTATCATGTCAAGCCAACAATTGACATTGTAGTCGTTCGAAAAGCTGTTGCACCTCGACTACTTTACTCTAGTTTATCGTTCTCTTAGTGTTTGATGGCGAGGTGTATGGTGTATAGCATGGTGGCCCATCAACGCCATAGAAAAACTGCTTCACAATGGTGTAATTTTTTAAAGTACGCGGTTTTATTTTTTGCTTTGATCTTCAAAAGATAAATAAAAAATACTTACAGTCTTTCCCGTAAAACCGTGAACACCAGAGAAAATTTCTGAAATGTTTATTCTTTCGCGACCAATCAAATGCGAGATAAAACCGCA
>JAHPZR010016211.1:0-5000 GCA_019787425.1 Platygyra sinensis | reverse complement strand
TCAATGGCATTTTAGTTGATAATGACAACTTGTTGACAGCTTCCAATTAGAGATAATTTATTCATAGAATCGTTTTTCCTTTATAACTTTGTCTAGGAGAAACCTTTTTTCGCGGAACTTTTTGCATTTAAAAGAACTCGATGAGATGTACATGGGAATACCAAAAACTAAAATTTGGCAAAATAATCGATTTTGGGGTATACTGATACCTTAAGTTCAGATGAGAAAACATTCATCCAATCAGTCAACTCTATGTTGATACCTTGAATGTCACTTTCCCATGCAGGGTGACTGGGGAAAAAAATACTTACTCGGGTATAACAGTATCAATCTGCACCGTTTAATGGATCTTAAATGATTTTACAACTATTAATACCTCCTACCGTCACATGTCGAGACGCACAAATACACGAACAGCTCTGCCGGATCGTGTAACACACGCTCTGTTGACAAGCTTTGAATGTTCTTAAAAATCTGATTCTTCTTCATTCGAATCTGTCTCATACTCAACAATTTGTTCTTATCTGTGATCCTCAAACACCTCGGTAACATCCCCAAATTGTATGATGTCCTCACTTGGGAAAGGTGTCATCGTAGCTATTACAGAAAGGGGCGTGGCAGATTGATTGTTCCAAAATCCTGCGCACATGTTAAGTACCGTAAATTTGTCATGTTTAAAGTGCGATACAGCGTGCAAGTTTTCCACTTCTGTTGTGAGCAACGTTTCAAGCAGCAGATAATCTACAAATTAGGGGTTAACGTCCATCACATTCCTGTATAGCCTGTCCAACCTTTTTAAGGAAAGACACATCTTTAATAGTGGCGGATCTAGGGGAGGGGGCCCGGGGCCCCTTTATTTTGGGTGAAAAGAGAAGAAATGACTGAAAAAAGAAACCCCCCCCCCCCCTTAGCTCAAGGTCTGGATCTGCCACTGTAATTAATACAGTTCCCTGTGGACCATTGGTTGCAGAAGTCTCCCTCAACTGGTAGCGTTCCTTTACCTTGCTCATAGTGTCTTTTAAATAGTTGTCAATCTTTGTCACGTTCTCTTTTGCTTGTTTCAAGGACATTCCTTCAGGTTTCATACCTTTAGAATGAATTCCAAAAGTATCGTAAAGGGAACCAAGAATCCCCAGGAAAGATATCGTTTCTGAGAGGCTCGTCACTATCTTCACCTTTCCAGCGGAAACATCTGTAACAAACAAAGTCTTGTCTACGGAGCATATACCCTCTAGTTGTTTGAATGAGCATGAACCTTGTGTCTCATCGGCAGAACTGTTGTGGCCACTTCCTACCAAAGCTCTAACCGACTTACCATCGGGGTTGTACTGCATAACCTTTCCACCTTTGTGTCTGTGTAACTACCTTCCCGTTTAAAACTCATTGCCTTATCTGGCCTGGAAATTGGCCATTTGACGGACCAATTCCTGAAACAGAGGCTGCAGAACCATTTTACTTTCGATTGTTGCCAAATTTAGCAAGTGGGATGATATCATCATTAGCCAATTACAGGCCATTTTTCAGCCCTTTTCGTCATATCCCCCGCTCGGGAGGCTTTTGTCAAGTTAGTAATATTAGTATGCTTAAAATCATCATGGCGGTCGCCGTCGACGAAACGTTTATTTGCTCAAAACTCGGGGCCAGAACGTTCGGAGATGGAAGTCAGGGCATTTGGAAGTATAAAGAAAGTAACATGGGACAAGTTGCTGGCTTCGAAAAAGATATTCCTATTCAAGTTTCAGTTCTCGGACAATTATTGTGGATTATTTTTACCGAAATGTCCGTGATGTTATGTTTGTGTGATTTGGTTGCTATGGGCGAACATCGCTTTCTTTGTTGCGCAATGCGATAAATCAAGGTCACAAGAAAAATTATATTTAATTCTGGTTTTGTTCGATTTCGCTGAAACTTTAACATGATGAAGCTGGATTGTTAAAGAATAGATTTTACTACTGCCGATGTGTGGTAGCTATTTACGCTGGAGTGACAAAACGCTTCAAAGTCAGGGTTTCGAAGAGATTATTTGCAAGGTATAGGTTTGGCGTGTTTTTGTAATTAGAGATTTTCTGACCCTGAAAGAAAAAATATATAAAGAAAAGGTCACCTCATCCACGATTCAAATAAATATAGGTTTATATATGTTCCTCGCACAATTTCTAGTGGAAAAAAAATATTTTTCATGAGCGCTTGGGTTTTAATTTTTTTCCCGCGAAACTTGGAAGAGTCTGGTTTCATACAGTTTGTGTCACCGTCTTCGTGCTAAGTTCACCGCATTTGTACAGCCCACCTTGGCTCGAGGCTCCTGAGAAGAATGCGCATTGGTAAAGTAGAGTAATAGACAAAAGGTCTACGATGCTGGATGGATAGGCCGTGAATTTCGTAGCGTTGCCGTGAATGGTCACTCCACCAAATGTCAATGTTATCTGGTAGACATATTGACTCTCGTCGTCACTACAAAATAACAAATCATTGCTTGCAGCACAGATAGCAGAAGGCTTACTAAGACGGTTAGGATGTATCTGGACGTGTTCTACACAGTCAATGCTCTTATAAATGGCACCCAGGTGGTCGTTAAGTATTTGACGCAGAACGAGAACCGTTCCATCCGTTTTGAGAGATAGTGCCTTCAAGTGACTCAGAAGTTCAGCTCGTCACTTGAGTGACGTTGCACTTATTTTCACTTTTTCCTCAAAGCCGGCAAAAGAAATTGTTGATTTTCCAATTTCACACAAAAATGCAATCCCGTCGATGAAGCACAAGTTCCCAGCATCCCACAGTCCATCTCGCACAACCGAGACACTTGCTGGCTGGTGCAATCTTATTGTTAGGAGTCTTGATAAACCTGTCGCAAAGTTGTTAGCTTAAGAATCGAGCCTGTTGTGGTGATGACTTTAACAGTCCCACTCATGGCCCGAACGCATGGACAAACAATGCGCAATGAAAATGCAACAGCAGGGCGTCTCGTCGGCTCGATTGCGAGCCGCGCGCTCTTCTAGAAATGAGCCCGCGCGGCTCCCCAAAAAGAAGGATCCCGGGGCTTGAGTAATTTGAAGACAGGAAATTCTACAATTGACTAAATCTGGATTTAATGTTGTTACGTCTGGTGAAGTAGAGCCCAGTGAAAGATCTGGACATTTTCTGACCTACAAATAAATTCTAAAATTCTGTTTTTTTCGGAATACAAACATCCCTATGACATCAGACCAAGTCGGCTGTCGATTAGTTTTTTTTTGTCGCCAGTCGGTAATTTTTTCGTCGTTTTGTCGGTAGTCAGTACTATTATTCTCTCTTTGTCGCTAGTCGGTTAACCCCATTCAGACCGTCTAATAGTTCTGACTTCACGAAGCGGCTGTCCCTCCTAACACGAATCAGAAAATTTACATTCAAATTCAGTTTTTTTTGTTGTTGTACACTATTTACAAAAAAATAAAACTCGCTTGGCAGTACTCAAAAATACAATTTTATTGACCGGGTCAGTGTTAAACACAGACTACGGGGTGTAGATTGCAGACTGCAGACTACAGACTTCCCAAGTATAAATCGTGTTTTTCCCATTATCGAGCGCTAAACGTAACCATGGATATTCAGGATATTCAGGCTAATCGCAATGAAAGTCTGCGCTCAGGTTAGCCTGAATATCACTCCGGTATACCCTGTTTACGGTTGGCTCTCAATGATAGAAACACAGTTTGCCTTTGTGTCAGCTCAATGTCCAATTTAAACAAACTGATACGGTTCGAAACTACAGCTTTACGATCCGTACAATTTGACAGACTCGTAACAGACAACAACAATTTATTACAGTATTCCCATTCGAGCACACATTTTTACCTAAAGTACAATATAACTTAATTACAATGAACGAATTCCTTAAATTATTGTATTCTGTCTGTAATCCATACACGAATCGATATGTGCAGCTGTAAGTCTACCGATTTAGGCGTCAACATTATTAAAAATAAAAGAAATATTTGATTTATCATCTAAGACATCAAAATGATTGTACTTTCTATTTATGTCGTCAAAAAATTTCAAGCGTAAATTATCGCAAAGGTGACAGGAAAGTATAAAATGCAATTCATTTTCAACTTCATTCAAATGTCAGAAAAGACAAATTCTATTACTTTTCTGGGGTTTTGGGAATCATGTGTCTTCCAGTTTCAATATCCACAAACAAGAATTTCCGAGACGAAATATATTTACCGCTTTTTTATTCGAGGGATTCTTTATTGCATTCAACAAACTCAGCTTTATGACAATCAGTTTTAAACACTAAGTAAAACATCAACTTTTTGTTATGCTTTATCTGTTTATCAAGGTTTAATTGATGTCGAGCCATTTCTTTGTAAAAGACAGTTTTCGGTCCGAATAGAGCGTTTTCATTGTCATGCATTAAAAAAATAGAATCAAAAACCATTCAGTCGAAAAAGTCAACTGGAAATTGTGAGAAGAGAGCTGAAGCCGGGTTGTTCGAATAGTGAGGTGGTTTAAGGAAAAAATCGTTAGAGACTGGAAGAAAGCACCAAACTTGGCACACAAGCCCTTTATGATATGGAAAACAAATTTAGTCTGGGTGCCACGTGATCCGATCATCCGGGAGGGCGTGACAGCCAATTCATTTTGCGACAGTCTTTGCTAGCATGGAAACGAGGCTTAAATTTTTAAATGTTGTCAATTATATTTAGAATCAGTTAACATTTGCCTAAAAACATTAGAAATAACTATTTGGTACTCTTTTCGTTTAACAAAGACTTAAGAGTGCTAATGATGTAGTCACGTGACAGTCGCAAGCTGAGATTTCTGTCCTCTTGCGCATACAGTTTTACTGAATACGTAAGAACAATGTCATCACAGAATGGACCAACGAAAACGTACATTTATATCGTGGTTATAGTTATATCCTAAACTACAAGTCGCGCCAAGACATAATGGGAATCAACTCACGGAGATGTCTCTGAGGGGGAAGGGGGGGGGGGGGGAGGGAAGAGGTTATCAGTGTT
>JAHPZR010016210.1:0-5000 GCA_019787425.1 Platygyra sinensis | reverse complement strand
CGTATTACATTGTATTATTTCGTAGTAATAATAAGAGCACCTATTTTGGCGTTCTCGAATCAGTGAATATTTCAACTTCAAAACAGGAAATGATAGGACATTTCCATTTTTATCTAAAAGATCTTTAATCGTTCTAATACCTTTCTCGAACCAATCCTTCCAGAAAAAAGGTTTACCATCGATGCGGATTTCCTTGTTATTAAATAAGTAAACATTGTAACTTGTCCATGAAGGCACCGTAAAGCGCCTTCAATTCATGAAAGAACAACAGAATGTCCTTATGAAAAGAGGGTACATTTTCAAAGTCCTTTGCGTCGTAATTACATGATAGGAGAAAATAAAGGCCCCCGTATTTCTTAAAAAAGTAGTCTGGAACAAATTTCCAATTAGAGTGGCCCTCCCGTATGAGTCTTGGTATCCATGCTAATCTCAGCGCTTTGATCATTGTTTCTATATCCGTCATACGCAGCCCGCCCCTCTCATAGTCCTGATATAGTCCTTCGCTTCTTATTTTGTCCCTTTTATTTTTTCAGATAAATCTAAAGAGCCTACCTTTAACGTTACTTATAATATCCTTTGGAACATTGATATTTAAAGCTGAATATATAAGAGATGATACCCCAAGCGCTTTGATTATCGTCACTTTCCCAAATAGTGTGAGATCTCTTGACTTCCATATATCCAATTTTGTTGGAAATTTATCTATCTTAAGGCTGAAATTCATTTCATTATTTCCTTTCTCGCCATAGGAGAAATAAATACCTAGAATTCTGGTCGGACCACCGACCCATTTTAGGTGTAACGGTTTGCTTTTATTGCCTGACCACTTCCCCAGCCACATAGCTTAAGTTTTCTCTAAATTAAATCTAAGACCTGAGGTTTCGCCAAAATCTACTGCGATTTGTAATCCTTTTTCCACCGAAGATCGGTCGAAACACAGCAGGTTGGTATCATCTGCAAATTGACTGATTTTAATTTCCCTTTCTAATATTGAAATTCCCTTGACAGCACTGGATTGCCGAATTTTCATAGATATAAGTTCCACGGCTAGTATGAACAGGTAGGGAGAAAGTGGGCATCAGCGATGATTCTTTTGGTATTAAAGTTATACCTCTACGTTGCGAGATTGATAACTGTTCATTTTCATACGCAGCATTGAGACTCTCAACTAAATCATTTCCAATTAAGTAAAAAAACTCTGAGTAAAACTCGACAGTAAAACCATCCTCCTCTGGAGATTTTCCCCTGCGGAAAGAGTCCAAGCTTTCCTTACATTCTGCGTACGTTAGAAGGCCGTCTGCTTTCTCGCTGACCTCCTGTGAGAGACAAGGGACTTCTAAATGCTCTATATAATGATTGAATTGCTCCTCGGTAACATCCATTTTAGACGTGTAAAGATCTCTGTAGTAATTTTCTATTTTTAACAAAATCTGCTCTTCCTCCCTTGTTATCTCCCCCTCTTCATCTTCCATGTCTGAAATTACCTTCCCACTATTTCTTTTTTCGAGATTGAAAAAGTATTTTGTAGGTCTTTCGCCTTTTTCAACCCACATGCATTTGGATCGGCTTCACCTTTGTTTTCATACATTTGTTGGAGTTCCTTTTTAAGATTGTCATACTGCTTCAACTCTTCGTCAAGAGACGTAATATCAGAATTGCTACAAATAATACGGTTAAGTCTATCCATTTCGTACTTAATTATGAGTTCACGTTTTCTTGTTTCCTTTGCTTTTCCTTTAGCAGACGAGATAGTAAAGCACCTAATTTCCATTTTAAGCAGTTCCCAGTATTCTTTTATCTTGAATATACTTATACTTTTCTCGAAATCTAGAAGATGTATTTGCTGTTGCCCAGTCACAGGGCACCCAAACACTACATCAGTAGCACAAAACGATGACTTGCACTGTTGTTTACCTGTGTTCCTGTGTCTTTTTGAGTCGTTTAGAAGGAATTTGAATGAAGCAAAGGTGTTTTTCATTTCCGAATATTATCACACCAGCCTTTTTGTGATATAACGTTCCGATTACGAGTCGGGTTTCGATTAACGTCGTAAACTATCTCTCATCAAGGGAGAGATTCTCATCTCTTTTCTCCTTCATTCCCCCTATGAGGAGTTAATAGTTAACGACGTTAATCGAAACCCGAGACGTAATCGGACCGTCATATTTGCGAAGCGGCAGGCGAGATATTAGGGACTTTAAGCAGCGGGAACGCGGACGGCGACGGGGACGCCGAAGCATGTGAGAAGATTGGGGAGAGAACGCCGTTGTGACAGAAATTCACAAACATGAAGCAGCACCGTCGGAAAACCATAGTTTCTGCACTGTCAAGCTTATTGACGTTATTGATATTCGTCCTCTGTTAATCAGGATTACTTCATGTAAAGAAGTTCGCTGTCAACTCTTGATAAGCCACGATGAAGGTGTGTTTAACGATTACGAACTCCTACTTTTGTGCGATTTAAACCGGTCTAATATTCTCCCGGAATATTCTCGGCCTACCTTCTGATCCCTTTCCTGATTTTAACTTCGATGATTTGGAGACGACGAGTGCCTGCCCGAATTTCGCTTCCACAAACGCGACTTGCTCCTTCTCGCTGAGTTTTACAATGGAGTAAATGAACTAATAAACAGCGACAAACACCTGCAGATACACGGTACAGCTATGGGAACCTGATTGGCAACTTCTTGTGCGAATCTGTTCGTCGCGAAATTTGAGACAGACGCTTTGTCAGGTGCTCCATACCAACCACACACATGGTGGCGTTACATTGACGACATCTTCAATAGCAATAGTAGAAATAAATGACTTGTGACGTTATTTACCTGTGCTCCTGGCTGTTTACATTTCCAAATAATTAATAAGGACTTTAAACAACGGCAACGGGGACGGCGACAGGAACGCCACAGGATCGGGGAACAACCAAAAGGTCTATTGCGCATGACTAGCGAGGAACAGGTTGACGTTTCTACCGTGTATCTGCAGGTGTTTGTCGTTGAAGGTAAAGCTGTTCATAGTAATAATCATACGTATGAGATCACATAGAGTCTCTGTACCAACAGTAGAACTGTTGAGGTCTACAAATTGTGAGATACGTTCCGTCGGGTGAGAGTTGCTAGAGAGGATAGGGCTAGAGTCATTCTCCGATTCTCGGCTGTAGCACCCTGAAGAAGGAAGGCCGTGCCTTCCGAAATATTGGAAAGTATATTCCTATAGTGTGTAATCAGCCTTGCTAATTTTCGTCTATTATAAAACAGATGCCTGGTTATAAATCAAAATGTACTTCTACACAATTAAACATCATCAGCAACACAATACAACACCAAACCTTTTTCAGGAGTGATTACAACTGGTTTCAGGCTTCAATCTACAAATTTAGTTTTCAGAGCTTTAATGTTTACAGTAACAAACGATAAAATTTTTGAAAACTGGCTTGGTTCTCTATCGCGGTGGGTGCCTTAGACCTAGACTGATGCTTCTGTTGTCCAGGCTCACTCACTACGTAGCAGTAAAGGAGAACAAAGGAGGAAAAAAAAACAGCAACAAGCATTAAAACAGCAGTTTAAAAAACTACCACATGACATCTTTCCATTTTCCCGAGAAAAACTAAAGAGTATTTACTAAGGAAACAAATGTAGCATCTAAGTCTTTATTATTCCTCTATTTTCCATTTTTTTTTTGAATGTGTGTCTGTTGTGTATGCATGTAGATGTCTATATTTTAAAGTGAAACTTAACAAGTCTAGTGTCTAACAAGAAAACTATGTGGTTTATTTAGGCGCTAGGCATTTCCATCATTGTTATCTATATGGTTGAGTGTAACCATTAAATACCGCAATGACTTTAAGGTAACTAGCCATACAAATATCTTTTAATGTGATAAGGAAATGTGAAAATAAAGTATTGTTATTATCGTTGTTATGTTTACACAGGCGGGGCGGAGTGTCAAAACCACTTCTCTGAACATTCTTCAACGCAAGAGAACACATGGAAAACAGCGCATGCTATGTTTTTCATTCGCGCATAACTACCATTCCTTGCGCCTTTCTTACTGAGTCACATTTGCTGCGTATGAGTTTAATCGGGATGAGGCGGACGTCGTTAATATAATGGCCAGCTTAGTTAAAATGAAATGATACTGGTGTAGTTGTGCTGAGTTGTTGGTGATTCAGGATACAACGTCGATGTTCCCCAAATCGTTCATTGAGTTGACGCTTGGTCTCTCCGATGTATTGAAGGTGGCACTTCTTACACAATATTTTACATTCTATCAGGTATATGAGAATTTTTTGAGTGGCACGAAACATTGAAAATGTACAGCCGCCATCTTTTTCCTTATCGTGGATTGAGCGCATGCGATTCGCATCTCTTTGTAGTGAGGTGCGTCTATAACCACGTTTGGTAAAGTACTCGATGAGTTCTCCACGTCTTTGGTCAAAAGAGTGTCGGTAGAACATATGCGGCGGCGAGTAGCTGCTGTAACCTTTGCAATTCTTAGTGACTACCTTTTATGTAACTATTGTTTTATTACACAATTTATACATGCTACATATTTTAATTGTACATACATTAATATTATTGTTTCTTATTTGTAAATAATTTTAATTTTTTTGTGTCCCCAATTAGTTGTAAAAACTAAATACATTAACACATTAATAAAGCTTTTACTCTATTTTACTTTACTTTTACTTTGCTTTGCTTTGCTTTGCTTTGCTTTGCTTTGCTTTGCTTTGCTTTGCTAGCTGGATGGTGGAGTGAAAAGCGAACTTTTTCTTACTCAGAGGCTTACTGGAAAAGAAAAGTGAATTAATAAGAAAGCATTTCATTACAAAAATATTTCAAATTTATAGCAAAGTGAGTCTTGGATTCGATTTTAGGACGGTGGTTTATGTTATCATTCTCAGCTCGTCTTCGGTACTGTTAACGCAAAGATTAGTATCAGACCTGCTTTCAGGACCCAATAACAATGTTTCAGTATCTGTTTCTTCTGACCTGTCGGTA
>JAHPZR010016209.1:0-32459 GCA_019787425.1 Platygyra sinensis | reverse complement strand
TGAAATTTTACTTTGATGCTGTATAAGAGTAGCTAAAAACTAATATTCATACATATTTTCACTCCGAATGGGTTCTTGGTTTAGTGATAGACTACGCTTGAATTTCTAAGCTTTTGTGTGACGTGACATTTACATGACGGGCGAGAGAGCACATGTGTTATGTTGGTTTAAAAGCTGACTTATTTCGGGGAATTCGGCTATCTGAACAGTTCTTGTATTAGAATAAAGTACTATTGTTACGTTTTTGAGTTATTCGAGAGATAAATTCACTCTTTCGTAGCAAAACTCAGTGACAGATATTTCTGCTGGTTTCCGGCCGTCATGTTGGTGCCCATGTACATGGGCACCAGCATGGCGTCTCCATACAAATCTCTATAAATTTGGGGAAAACGTTTCTTCGCATATCTTCCATGAGAAAAATTGCTGTGACCTGAATCTTGGCGAGAGTCTTTGCATATGTACCTTTTTTCTATTTCCAGATTCTGGACTTAATCTATTGAACGGTTTTGATTTTTTATTTTGATCTATTTTGAATGGCGTGACACTGAAAACCAGCAATTGGGAAACCAGTAACGCTCGCAACCTGTTCTGGTAAGACATAACTATTAAAAAGGCCGTTAAAATATTAGGTGTTTATTTTACGTACAATCAGTTCCTTTGGAAAAAGCTAAATTTTGAAGAAGCGTTAAAATCTATAAGCAGAAAAGCTGCGGTTTTGGAACTGGAGGAATCTAACAATTCTGGGACGAATTCAAATTGTGAAAACATTTGCTGTTCCAATTCATATGTATAGAGCCGGCTTAGTTTGTTTACATAAGGACGTAATTATGGAAGCAAATAGAATTCTCTTCAATTTTATTTGGAAAGGAAAAGATGAAGTAAAACGATCAATCCTCATAAGTGACGTGGAAAAGGGAGGTCTAAGAGCACCGCACTTAGAATCGGCCATTAAAACACAGCGAATCTTATGTTGTAAAAAACTTGCTAATTCACAACAAAGCAGTTGGAAGACTATTCTCCTACATTATTTGAGACAGTCGGAGGTAAATTGGTCTCAGGATGTGGATTCGATATTAAGAAACTTCCTATAAAACTACCTAGATTTTACGAGGAATGCTTTCAAATTTTTGCTGAACATTCCGCGGCAACAACTGTCAGTGTTCAATGCCTGAACAACAATACCAGAGCGGACACAATCGTTTGGAATAATAAACACATTTGTGTTGACAACAAATCAATTTTTCATCGTTCCTTATTTCAAAAAGGAATCATTACACTTGAAGATCTGGTAAGCGAAAGCAATGACTTAATTGTTAAGCAATCCTCTTGATGCAAGTTATCGATGCGCTACCTCTGCAATGGCGGAATTCTTTGGCATTATGTGGGCAAAAAAGCGATAAAACTTCTGTCCTGAAAGATCATATTAAGTGTCATTGTCAGAGAAAACCGGGCAGAACCAAAAGATCGAGGTCGGCCGTTTACCTTCATCTTTTCACAGTATAAAAGCTATCCGAAAAGATTAAAAACCATGATATTTGCCGAGGTAGGCGTTCGTTTTTCTTCGAGATATTACCTCATCATGATTTTGGCCTCTCAAGGGGTCTAAAATGGCCGAAATTTCGGCCAACTTTAGGTGAGCGTAAAAGATACTTCGTACATATTCCAGAAACTCTTATTTTCGTGCGATAATATTTGGCCCCTTATTAGTTGACTGAGATATATTTGAATTTTTTCACTTTAATTCTACGGTTTTCACGAGGTGCCAAATATCATCGCCGAATCGTTGAGAAGCGTGACCTAAATTTTAGCCATTTTCAGCGAGTCGTTTTTCAAAAGTGCGGCAGTTTATTTCCACAAAAAGACGATTTTCTGATAGTCTTTTACACTGATATCAATATCCAGTTTAGTTAAAATTGGTATCTACAAGCAAATCGGTGTAATTGGTCTCGCAAAGTCCAAAAAAAATCATTGGTCAGACATATTTCCCGCCAAATGTTTAGCGAAGAATATCACCTTATTCCGACTATCTGCGATTGTTATCCATGATTTGCTGAAAGATCTGCTCAAAATAGTTAGCTGGACTGCAAAATAGAATATTTAAGCTGTGACATCGGGATTAACTTATTCAAACATTTCAAACTCGCCAAATTTATGCCATTATCAAGACTAAGTTTTCCCGCGAAAATTCTATTTTTAACGTCACGCTGCTAAAATAAACTGGATCCTCAGTTCGCTGCCTTTTTTTGTTTTTATGTAGAGCAAACTGCAAGTTAACAGTGAGCGAAGCTTCACCCGAAATTTAATTTTGGGACTACTGCAAACGCCTTGTTTACATCGATTTTCTCGTTTTCGGAAGGCGTGACGCGTTACAGATTAAAAGGTTAGACGACTGGGCCGCAATTTCGATCTCACTTGAAGGTTTCTCCATGGTTTTGAAAACATGAACTGTTTTTTCGGATCTGAAAAGTAGCCTAGCAGTGCGGGTGGTGGGTCAGTTTTTCTTCAATTATTAGCATGCAAACGAGATAGTGGAGGACAGACGGCAGAGGTGGTGTCTAATTTGCATGGTGTAGCTGGATGTAAACAATGAGGAAACATAGGTTACGACGAAACGTCCCTGTTATATCCGGCCAACGAAATGATCATAAAGGACAGACCACTTATATAAACATCTCAATACGTGTAATCTTTGCTGGGTCACGATCTTTCTTACGTTCCCTGTTGTCGTTTGTATCGTCGCAGGTTTGTATACCGTCCGGTTTTTAGTGCAGAGTGCACTATTGGAATGGTCTGAGGGTTGACGCCGCTAACGCACTATTGCCGTAAGGCAATAAGGTGTAAACTTCAATGTTTGTTTAATTAATTAATTCCAATTAATTAATTAGCCTTGTTTGAGGGGGTGGGGTAGGTACCTTTGATTGCTACGTAAAACGTACCATACTTACATTGCATTTTTCGCAACATCAGAAAACTATATATGGTTCCAATATTCTCTTGTTATTATACATCAGACTCACTATGAAAAATCTGATTGGTCGAGAGCATTCAATCAATTCACAATAGCTTGTGAACTTGACATGATAAATGCAATATCTGTTGCAGATATTGCATTTATCATGTCAAGTTCAAGTTCATGTCAAGTTTCTGAGTGTTCTCAGAAACAAAATGGCTGAACGCTTCGCTTCTGTTTCTGAGGATGCATTTTGGCCTCTTCGTGTAGAAGACACAGCTGACGTACAACAATAGAAGACAAAAGGACAAAAGAACGAGGAAAACAATGGAGACAAAAGGTTTGTTTAGCGGCGTTTTTTTGTTTAGTGTACTGTGTCTTCTACCCGAAGTAAAAGCCGAATTGTGAGAAAAATGTATAATAAAACAATTATTGAATTCGGTTTTCGCATGATATTATGAATAATCAAAACCTCGTGTCTGTGTTATCTGCCGAAGCCGAAGGCTGAGGCAGATAACACAGATCTCAGTTTTGATAATTCCTGATAACATGCTCAGTCTCATCCAATAATTGTTTATTATCCTTGTGGTACTATTCCGCTCTTAAGAACAAAAGCAATTTGCTCGAAGCGCATGCGCAGATTGATTAGCATTAGTGTTAACTATATGTTAGGTAAACGATACATTTCATAAACAATTACACTTGAACGTTAAGTGCTTTTCCTTGTGGTAGAACACAACATGTAAGACGCATGCGCTATAGCACTGTCAGCATGATACAATCCGTTCTCGAGTTCAGCATTCATGCGTGCGATACCACACTCTCCTCTTTAATAACGGGTGATAGCAGTTATATTTCAGATAATATCAGTTTTCCTTTTTAGTGCAAAGAACGCTTTTGTGACAGCATATCTTTTGGAATCATCCCTAGCTGGGTTGAAAAATGCCGTGTGCTGTTTTCAACTATTTCGTGTTTGCTAAGCTTTAAGGTATCAGTGTACCCCAAATGACCATCATTCTTTGGCGCCGCTTTACGGTCGGACGGTTGACCCAAACCCTACTAAAGTATATATTTTCTGAAAGCTTAATAATTGTAGATTACGACGGTTTATTCACTAACGTAAAAAAAAATTAAGGTTTCCCGAATATAGCGCGTTATTTCTCGAAGTATAGAGGTTCACTAATCAAGTTCGTTTCCAGTCGGATTTGAGCGGGAGAACGCGATTAATATCGTTATGTCTTCTTGACACCTTTCTCTAAAAAACGGTGTCGGGAAATTTTGATTACTTGTCTGGTTTGTTTCTGACACGCAGTTAAACTTTGAAAGGTTAAAAAACATGCATTCTCTTCACTAAAATAGCCATAACCTTTGAGAGAAACAAAAAATAAAAATTCCCCGACACCGTTTTTTTTTCCGATTATCGGACAACGTTCTCTCCAAATTTCAGCGAAAAAACGTTGAAAATTCGCCGGAAACGAACTCAAAATGTGCGCTTCATTCGCTGAAATTTTCGTTTCGAGATATGAAGGAAAATATACTTTTGGGCGTTGTTCCGGTGTAATGATATAATTACATAACATGTCGGGAAATTAATGACCTGTTGATGGATCAAGGGAAGGATTATTTTACTTCAACAATAGGCGGGAAATATCCTTTTGCAAGATCTGATTTCCGCCGCTCGTGCACGCGGCAAGGTTAGTAAGGACTGAATAATTTTCGGTCAAATTTTGGTTTTCTGCTTTTTAAAAGCCCTAGCTAATGTGGATTCACATTGCTTCTAACGAAACAGCTTGAGAGATGCCGAAGACAAGGAAAAAGCGTTTGCGTAAACAAGGGAAAGGAAACCTTCGGGGACTTACGCGTGCAGATATCAATCAAGAAGATACAACTTCGAACGGCGAAAGCGCTCAGGAAATTATGATCAGAGAAATGCAAAGTCCTCGACAGGCAATCCTCGTTTTGACAGGACACGATCCAACATGAACCAAGCCCGGATCTTACAGAAACATTCTCCAACAAAGTCACATCTGCGTGACAAAGCCGACAAGAAACTGATTTCAAGAGATTTTCTTGCAGGCGATCGTCGGAAACAGTTGTTCGACCAACTTTTGCCATGACTCTTGTGAGTCCGGTTCTGCGGGTTCGTCTTTGCCTTTGCCTTCAGTTTTCGCCCGGCTAGCACTAACGGTATCGTTCTCCCATCGATTTTGTTCTTGATCACTAACCGCAAACACATCCGCTCGCTCCTTCACGAATGAAATTGAACCCTTTTTCCTCTTTGAAGGTTTCTTGAGAACTTCGTGCTAGCAAAGGACAAGAACTTTTGCGTTTTTTCTTCGATGACATGCGACAGATATAGGCTATTAAATTTATAGTCTATAAATACTCGAAGTAGTACATCGACAAATCGAACAACATCGCGTCTGTCACGCGAGCTTTTAATGCAAATTTACTCTCGTGACAAAGTGTCGACAGGGTGCTGACAACTATCAATTAGAGATAATTAATGGAAAGAAACGTTTTTCGTTAATAACTTTGCTTAGAATCAATCTTTTTTCATAGAATTTTCTTTAAATGAAAGATTGCAATAATATCTATCTGAAAAAGCGAAAAACAATTTTTTTGAAAAATGATCAAATTTGGGGTACACTGATACCTTAAACAGGGAAACGAATGTATCGCCTCAGCCGCTTGTATTTTCTCTCCTATGAAAGAGAACAAGAAGTTCACAAATGTATTCACCCGAAACATTTCTGAGTTAGCGGCATTAAAATTAGTAATGTCGTGACAAAAGAAACTTCTCAAATATTGCTGTAGACACTGTGGCACTTACGGAAACCGCAAATAAATTTAGTCAGTCATTGAGGGGACTCATTCAGCGATGTAGGATATAATTTTGGTCAAGTTGAAACGCTTCTCGGTTGTATCAATCGATATCATTGTATATTTTGAACTGGTTTACTGTTAACACCAACGGTGGCAACATAATAAGAGCGTGCTATTCCGAGACACGACGTGACTATTTGATAATTAAATTAGTAATTGTTTATCGATGATATGAAAATTTGCCTCTTGATTGAAACAAAATCATTCTTCCAATTTTTTCATAAGTTAAAAACATTATTTCATTTTTCTCAGAAAGAAAACGAGCATATCTTCTTTGTATGTTTTTGAGAAAATAAGGGTATCATGTTACAAACTTTGCGTAAAAAACAAAGGTATCAAGTTACAACTGTTGGCGTTGAAAAACTAAAATTATCACGTTTGCTAATTCAACGTATTAATGAATTTAGAATGAACGAAATTCAACGTAAAACACCACAGTAAAATTTAAAACCGTCTTTACAAACAGTAATTGTCAGTTATTTTTGGGCCTTGAACTAACGAGTTACAATTACAGGCAGCAGATGACTCAAATCGTACTTACAGTCCTGCATAACACTCTGTACTATCTGAGATTGTCTCACTAGTTTGTTTCATTTCCTTCCTTTATTAGCCCGCGCACGCAATTGACCTGCGACCACTTGCTATAAAGCTTGAGATAGTGTTTTGCTGATTCAAAGGCTTTTAAGGTGTCTCGAGAACACAGACCCGTAAATCTCTTCTGAATTTAGCAGAATTAATCGAAGCACTGAGGATACACGGTAAAAAAAAATATCCGAAACGTCACGTAAGGCACCTTGCGCCATTGTAACTAAACTTGGCTCAAATGGCTACTAAGCATAAAATAAATTTGATAAATTTGATTTATACTGATAAAGCAACCAAACAATCATTCGAATGCTGGGTATTATTTCCGTGATCTGAGCAGAGGAATCTATCACCTTTAGCCTACATATACGGAACAGGCGTAATATTTTTGGCGTATTTTCGCCTCTGTTCGCCTAAATACGCAAAAAAATTACGCCTGCGTTACAGGCTTATCACCTCGGGATGTTTTTCTCCCTCTCTCTGGAAATTCTGCCTATGACATTGTATCGACGAAAAAGTAAACAGGACTCCTAAAAACAATACTTGGTAAGCACGCTCTGTAAAATGTTGTCATAATTTTCGCGTCCTAAGTTTTCCTGACATGCAGAAAGTGAGTTTTTCGAGTGTGAGTTTTACGGGTCTGAGGTCTGGGTAGTTACATGTAAATGTCAAAAATAAAAACCACCCTATTTAAACCTTAACTCTTTTTTTCTTTTAATTATCGTGCGCCGGCGAATGATGACTTAACACATGCTTTTTCATTTTAGAGCTTTTCAAGCTGATCAAGTATCCTTTATTATTCTGAAGAATTGCTCTTTCAAAAGAGGTACAATTTGACTCTGAGATACCATCTAGACTGAGCTTGTTGCTTTTTAGTAAATTTGGCAGTGTTTACCAGTAGGGTAAGAAACCTAATGGTTGAAAGTAACCCACCCTGGAATCAAATTATCCTATTTAACTGAAATTTTGCTAGACGAGATATTATAAGCTGCGTTTACTTATCGAAGTCTTAAAAAGCCCCAAGCTTCAATCAACTTGACTGTAGCGCTGCATATATGTACGAATTTCCTTCGTTGAATGCTGTTTTTAGTTTTGTGTTTTTTTTAAAACAGATATCACGTTACAGGTCCATCTGATGGGTGTCGTCTGTCAATAAAAACCTTGTCAAGACAGTTTTTTGTTCTTAAAAACCACATATAATGCTCCCTACTTATTTTCCTTGTTTTGCTGCAAAGAACACCTCGAAACAGCACCAGCAGCAAAACAAGAAATTTTAAAGGTTAGCTACTGGTTAGAAAACTAAATGGAATTGAATATCGTCTAGGACAACACATTTTTCTTCCACCCACTTGCAAAAAGAGTGTGGGTGGTGTGAGATGGGGGGGGGGGGGGGGGGTGGCTGGGTGTGGAGGATGGTAATGGTATTTCTTCCGGCATATCATAGTTCCACCTCTACACTCTCCTTGAATGGGGTAGAAAGGATAACAACACTACCGTCTGAACAAAGATCGTTCCTTTTTTAACAATCCATTTCATTGTTTCGTTTTATTCAGTCAGATCAGTTGATCCATCTTGTTTCTGTAGATATCCTTGAGCTGCCATCCCATTTATCTTAAAATGGATTCAACTACAGTTTGGCAGGGTTAATGAAAATTAATTTCCCTCCACAAGAATTTTTTTTTCATGTCGGGGAAGCATCTCGCAACCAAGGATTTCAGTACGATCCGTGGAAAATGTAATCCAAGTTTACATTCATGGATCACAAACATGCAGTCTCGTTCTTTATAAGCTTTTAAACAGTTGTCAATAGTAGCAGTAAAATAAACAAGAAATTATCAACACTAATATGGTGTAATTTCATTGCATTAAAGCGGTTTTGTGGTGAATATTGACAAGAGCAACTAGAAATTACTTTTGTTGAAAGTAAAAGTTTCAGAGCGGAATATAAGACCGTCGGTGTTCAAATCTGCGACGATCATATAAACGACAAAACTGAACGCAAGCAAGATCTTCTTGATCTTCTTCAAGATCTTCTTGTTAAGTACCAGGCTGGAAATCCTGATCTAGCAATGATAACACATATTATCCCAGTGGTCTGTCTTCTATGATTCTTTCGTAAGTTACGTCGTATCCTGTTTCATCATTATTTAAATTCAGCTGCACTAAATAGACACCACTTCTGACGTCTTTCCTCCACCATCTCGTTTGCATGCTAATAACTGAAGAAAAACTGACCCACCACCAACAATCCAACCAATCAATCAATCAATAATCAATAATCAATTAATAACTTTATTAATGTGTCCGGTAGATCTAGCTTACATATACGTAACACCTAACACCTAGGAGACACCTAACTACTAGTGAATTAAAAGTTAAGAAGATCCAAAATACTAAGTTTTAGTAATAACCATTAAAATATGCTGTATTTTAAAACTAGTTCCTAAAAAATATCTTAACCTATCAGTATCCCATAAATCCATGCTAGCTATAGCTTCCTTAAAACCAAAGGTTGAAAACTAATCCCCTCCCAAAACCACTATTTTCAATCCATGAGTAAAATCCTTAATTCCATAATTACCGCCCTTTAGAATGCTTGTACAATTATCTTACATCATCCCAACTAGATCTATTTTTCGGATTTTAGCTTTAAACGTATTTAAAAATTCCGAATTCCTGACTTTCTTATCTAACTTTGACGCACTGCTAGGCGATTTTCTAATCCGAAAAAAATAGTTAATGTTTTCAAAACCATGGAGAAACCTTCAAGTGAGATCGAAATTGCGGCCCAGTCGTCTAACCTTTTAATCGATCAGTAACGCGTCACGCCTTCCGAAAACGAGAAAATCGATGTAAACAAGGCGTTTGCAGTAGTCCCAAAATTAAATTTCGGGTGAAGCTTCGCTCACTGTTAACTTGCAGTTTGCTCTACATAAAAACAAAAAAAGGCAGCGAGCTGAGAATCCAGTATGTTTTTGCAGCGTGACGTTAAAAATAGAATTTTCGCGGGAAAACCTAGTCTTGATAATGGCATAAATTTGGCGAGTTTGAAATGTTTGAATAAGTTAATCCCGATGTCACATCTTAAATATTCTATTTCGCAGTCCAGCTAACTATTTTGAGCAGATCTTTCAGCAAATCATGGGTAACAAGCGCAGAAAGTCAGAATAAGGTGATATTCTTCGCTAAACATTTGGCGGGAAATATGTCTGACCAATTTTTTTTTTGCTATTTGCGAGACCAATTTAATACTCCGATTTGCTTGTAGATACCAATTTTAACTAAACTGGATATTGATATCAGTGTAAAAGACTATCAGAAAATCGTCTTTTTGTGGAAATAAACTGCCGCACTTTTGAAAAACGACTCGCTGAAAATGGCTAAAATTTAGGTCACGCTCCTCAACGATTCGGCGATGATATTTGGCACCTCGTGAAAACCGTAGAATTAAAGTGAAAAAATTCAAATATATCTCAGTCAACTAATAAGGGGCCAAATATTATCGCACGAAAATAAGAGTTTCTGGAATATGTACGAAGTATCTTTTAGGCTCACCTAAAGTTGGCCGAAATTTCGGCCATTTTAGACCCCTTGAGAGGCCAAAATCATGATGAGGTAATATCTCGAAGAAAAACGAACGCCTACCTCGGCAAATGTCATGGTTGTTATCTTTTCGGATAGCTTTTATACTGTGAAAAGATGAAGGTAAACGGCCGACCTCGATCTTTTGGTTCTGCCCGGTTTTCTCTGACAATGACACTTTAGCTGTGTTTAAAGGATCAGGAAGTATTGATAGACAAAGCCGCATCAAAAGATATTTATGGAGAAATACGATCAAAGAACGAAACCACCCCAACTGCGCAAGTGAAATATACGGAGCAATATTCCAGTGTGTGTTTAGAATGGAAAGAAATATATAATTTATCCTTTAAAGTACTTAACGACACAAAATCAAGGGAGTTTCAGTATAAAATTCTTAATAGATACTTAACAACGAATGCTTTTCTACGCAAAATTGGTTTGACAGCTTCACCATTGTGTACATTCTGTGGTGCAGAGAGCGAGTCCCTAGACAGTCCGGGATCGTTATCATTTTTGATAACCATGTGACGTCATATAATGGCGGCCATTTCAAAAATTGGGAATTTTCGTATTCACTTCGCTTTGCTCGTTATTTGTTCGATTATGCTCGGGTGTTTTTTACCCATAACTCTATTCGATAAGTACCAAGAAAGGAAGAGCCTCGCGTGTTTTGAAGATGGCGGCTGAAGACCAGCGTAAACGATGTAAAATGCTACTCGTAAACGAGTGAAACAGCGCTTGCAATTTTTGCAACAGATCAGGTATGTTTTTCAATTTGTCATTAGATTTAAGTTGCTTGCAGATTTTTGCGACAATCACAAAAAATATGTCGTTAATCTTCACGCTATATACTTGGGATTTAATCTGTTTTTGTGTTGTGCACGATCTGTGAAAAAAGTGCACGGGGTTGTTTTGATTTGCGATGTGCTGTTCGTAACGGCGGCCATATCTACATCTGTAATTGATGTGTTCCTAGGTATTAAGATGGAGGATGCTGGTACCCATAGAACCAAAACAGCAAATTTATGTCGATTTTGTGGCAAGACTGCGTCTTCGATTCAAAAAGGACTTCTGCAAGACCTAAAGAAAAATTCAAGCTTGAATTCGAACGACATGATATCGACATTGAAGAGGACAGCGATTTTATTCATCCCCGCCTAATGTTTGCCTGACGAACGTGAGGTATTTTTATCGCCTGAGACGGTCAATCGGCAAATGCATTAAAAGGTAAGTTGCATATATTTTTGTGTCCAAGATTCAATGTCCACACATTCGTGGTCCTGAGATATTTTCAAGAAATGCCGGCCAAACTAGGTCAGTTTTCTGGCACACCAGTCAATGGGGCAACAGGCCTACGCAACTCCTATCCGCGTGTAATAGCCGCTTTAGGAAGTTTTGCTCGAACTAGTATATCTCTAAGGATCTGCCCCTTTTGTATGGTGCGATCTGGGGATCTTTGAATATTTCGCTAAGCAAAAATCCTGTGGTTTTGGAAGGACATAGGTCATATGTCAGGTTGGCTTCCGCTGCAATCAGCGTGAAATTTGTAGAGTTTGACACCTCTGTTTTTTGCCAGGTTTCTTCTCTCTCGGCTCGTTTGTATTGCCAGATATGTTTTAAGCTCTCTAAATGTTAGCTCTGGAGGAACAAATATTCCGTAAACATGTTAGTTACTTGCATTTTACGTGTTACTACGCCGAGCCTGGCTGTTGAATTAACTGTTACAAGTTATACTGTTTGTTATCACGCAAACTAAACGAAATGAAGTTGCAGCTCTTCAAGATATATTTACTGTTACTTTTTCGTTTTTATTTACTACAGACTGTTGAACAAGCAGCTTCGCCCGCTACCAAGAAAATGAAGCCTGAGGGAAAATGGAAGCTATTATCATATTAGTGTCAATAAACAACGCTTTTGTGAACAGAATATTTGTTGTCTACCTTCGCTGTGTCACTTTACTCGCGGAACAAATATCACACGGTGTGGAAATTAAATTCGCAGTAACTTCAGTAGCTTTGGGCGAAGACAGTTTTCTTCCATACATTTCTGTTTTTATTCCATGATCCCATAACCTATTATGAAGCAAACCTAAATTTAATTCAATGACGCTGCATTGTGATGTTGTGAGTAGCCCCTTTCATCGCAGCGCCTCGTCGACCGGCATATTGAATTATACACTGTTGCTCCCAAATAACGTCACGTGAACGAAATCCTGTGCAACGATTGGTTTATGGTTTGTTTTGGTGAGGTTATCAAAAATGATAACGATCCCGGACTGCTAGAGCATTTATTTATCACATGCCCATTCACTAATGATTTTTGGCTGGACTTTATCCGTTGGTGTAGGAATGTAAACATAGTTTTAGATGGACTTTCTAATATTGATAATCTATTTGGAATTTGGAATAGAGAAGACGATTTCTTGTTGCTCAATCACCTTTTAATTGTAGCGAAAAAGCATATTTATGAATGCCGAAAAAATAGCACTTGCCCGTCCTTTAAAGTGTTTTATAAAACCCTAGCTTACGTATACCAGTTAGAAGCTCAGGTTATGAAATCAAATAACAAAGAGTCCAGTCACAATCTTAAATGGAGAAAATATATCGATAACTTAGAACAATGTTAAAGGTTTGATTTCTCATAGCGCCCTGTAACCTAATTATTATTTTTATTAGTACTATCCTTTTAAAAGTGGTAATGCAGTGGTAATTTATGAATGGCGCCCATAACACGGAAAGTGGTGTTGTTGAAACGTAATGTGCAATATATGTTCACTCTTTAGCCAGTGCATTGTAAAATCTAATGACAAAAAAATTGTAAGTACGCCAACTGTAATTTAATTAGGTATTGCATTATATGTTTTGTAAGTAGTGCTTGTAGTGTAAGTATGTGCAGTGCAATGTAAATGTAAATGTAAGTATAATGTTAGTATTGTAAGTAATGTAAGTGTTTTGTCCTGTAAATAAAATTGCATTCACAAGAAAAAAAAAATCTTTTAAGTTGCAAAACTTTTAATTCCTCTTGGAAATCTTTGATTCGCGGACACGATATTCTTTGTCAATTTTCTAGTGCAGAAACTCAATGCTCTCAAAATTAAATTATGATGGATCATCCTTTTGGGAAAAATTTAAAGAACCCAAGGAAAATAGATGTCTTCCAGAGAAACGCTCGATCGAGCGAGACTTTTAAGGTCAGGTATTTTAAAAGGACTTATAAAAGTATGTCAGCACGAATTGCTTGAAAAAGACTCTTTCCGCGGACCCGCAAAATCTGATGCAAATATGTGTACACTGCGACGAAGCAAAAATCTTAACTTATTCAACTTGCATGCGCCTAACTTTGTTTGTTCGTTTCAATACCTTACAATTCGCACTCGCTACAGAAACCTCAAATATTTTCCGGCAAATAATTAAAACTCATTAAAAGGAAGTTTATCACCGCTTTGACTTATGATGCGACATAACAGAATGTTTCAAATAACCTTTGTCACGCAATATTTATGTTAGGGAGATTTGAAAATTCTCAACTGTTCAAAATGCGGAATTCCCTAACATTTTCTCTTTTCACATTATTCATTAGACGTTTTTTTCTTTAAAGAATATTTGCGATAAAATAGATTTTCATGTCGCGCAACAAACTTGTTGCTGTAAACGACCCTTATGCATGCTAGTGTAAGCGTGGGTTGCCAAGAACTACAAGTTTACAGGGAAGAAACCAATTCGTGTCATGTGCAAGTACTGATTGCGAGCGTCGTTTAATCACGCACGGAGTCCCGCAGAGTTCAGTCCTCGGGCCCACTCTATTCAACATCGTTATAAACGGCATCACCGACACCTGCACGGAGAGCGAAGTTGTACTCTACGCCGACGGCACGGAAGTCCACGCCAGCGCGAAAGACATCAGAGTTGCGGAAAATCGTGTCAACAAAAACCTAGCTAGTACCGTCTCCTGGTGGAACCAGAACGGGTTAATCAGCAACCACAAGAAATGCGAGGCAATGTTGATTGGATCCAAGCACGTTGTTAACGCCCGACCGTTACAGATTCTTCTCGACGGAAAACCAATGAAACAATCCCAGATTACTTTAAGTACTTAGGAATTAACATCGACCACTGTCTGACCTGGAACAAACATGTAAGCTATATACAATCCAGGGTATACCCCGAATTGAAACTGCTGAACAGAATTCCGTCTTTTCTTAGTCGCGATATTTTGCTCAGAATCTACAAACAGACTGTTCTACCTTTGCTAGATTATGGATGCGTCATATGGGGTGAAAGCAGCAAAAGGAACGCCGAATACCTAGAACGCCTACAAAATCGGGCAATGCGAATAATATTACATGCTGACCGGAAGACGTGCACTCAAAAGATGCGCGCCAAACTGTTTTTATCATCACTTTATAGTAGACACCTTTTAGCAAGTTACAGTACGTCTATAAGATTATTTACAATATTAACTGCCCTAAGCAATTGATTGGTTACCTAGTAAAACGATGTCAAAGACATTAACGATCTCTTAGAGACCCGACACTATTAGATTTACCACTAGTTAAGACCAAATGTCGTCAGACTTCGTTTAAGTTCTCGGCTGCTAGTGCCTGGAACAAATTGCCAAGAGAGATACGTGAGCTAAGAACACTTGCGCAGTTTAAAGTCAGAACATCTACATACTTGATGAACACTGACGGATAGGGCCAATCATATTTGTAAGAGCAATGCTTAGTTAATTTTTATATTTCCGCAATTATTTGTAAACTGCTGTCTTCCATGTTAATATTTTATATATTCTTGTGTGCTGGTCACCGATTAATACCAGTCTATCAACCTTTGTTGACTGACTGACCGGTCGAATATTTTTCCAGGGTAAATAAAGTTATTATTATTATTATTATTGTTATTATTATTATTATTATTATTATTATTATTATTATTATTTTTATTAGCATCATTAAAAGTGGCCCCGGTGAAATTCACGAAGTGATTCTCGTTTGTGAATACACTGATGAAATGCCTATCTTGTGTCAAAGTTGCTTCAAACTTCTTGTTTAGACTAAGCATTAGGCACATAGCCCGGATGAACGCGCAGGTTCGGTTGCTGAATTCGTTTGTTCGTTTGGCAGGCTGAGGAAACAGGGAACTCGTTGGTTCGATGCGTAACACGGAACGGATGATGTTCAATTCAATACACAATGTCGAAATGCCTTCTAAAATGTCTTACCCTCTGTTTATTTCCTCTCCTTGCCAGAATCGCAAAATGTTCCTTGCCAGATTCACACGATGCTTGGAAATTACAGTCCTTGCGAGAATCGCAGAATCGCAGAATGTTTGGAAATAAAAATAGTTTCAGCTGTCAATCAAATTTGCCGTTTTGCGTCGACGAAAATAAAGAAACCCTACCGAAAACTTACCGTGGCCTGCCACAGGCATCCCACGGAAAAAGGAATGTTTGCCAGGAATTAAAGTGCCCATATCATCAAAATTTTTATTTTCTCATCTGATTCTATATATCACCCAATGAACTTCTGCGAAAGAAAAATGCGATTTGGATAAAATGCAATTTCTTTTAGAAGTTTTTAAAACGTTCAAATTTGCCGCCATTTTGGTCCACCATTCGCACCAGTCTTCCCCTGGTTTGGAATGAGTTGTGACGTAGATTAAGGAACACGTGACTTCAGGCTGACTTATTTCACTTGTTTTACCTCTGTAAATTAAACTTAGTAGTTCATACCAAATGCTGGAAAGGAGCATTTTGCATAGACTTTGAAGCTAAATTTACAGAGGTAAAACAAGCGAGATAAGTCAAGCTTGAAGTCACGTGTTCCTTAATCTACGTCACAAATCTGAGCACTTCGATGATGTGATCAGCGGCACGGGTAGACCGCAATAAAATAGGATTTTCAGGTGTTTAAAACTTCATAGAAAAATCGCTTTCCATCCAAATCGAAAATTTTTTCGCCAAAGTTCATTGCATGGATTATAGGATCAGATGGGAAAATAAAAATTTTGACGATATGGGCACTTTAAAGTGGCATTGTCACGCTATTTGGCAACGTTAACTTTGTGACAGGCTAGAAGGTGTCTTCGCATCAACTGAATTTGGACTGATTTTACTTCTTGGTGGAATTGTAAAAATAACGCGCAAATCAGGCTCAAACAGCGTGATATTCTATATGCTTTTCATCCCGGAAAACAGTCCTTTTTAGGCATCAACTACTGTTTGCTCGCGGCCAGAAATATAAGTTAGATTTCGGCTAAAAATGACCACTTCTGTTTCAATTCCTAACTCACATTTTTAAAGAACAAGCTCGGGACAGACAAAAAGAAGATTCAAGACCTTGCTATTCTTTAGAGCTCGCTCTTTTGTTGTTGTTGTTGTTGTTGTTGTTGTTGTTTCGATGACCGTAGTTCGTGGCTTTTGTATAATATAGTGTAAGTATCATAAGTAACATAGACATGATTGCTAGTTTAGTTTTGTTTTTTAAGTAATGGTGTAAGTAGAGGTTGTATTCCTTGTATTGTTATTGTAAGCAATGTCAGTATTGTAGGTATAACTTTCGTATAGTAGGTAGCGTTGGTATTAAAAAAAATTGAATTCCAAAAGTACTGATAGATCGATCTAGTTTTGTTATTGAAGACTACTGCCTGATTTCAAACCCTGAAGCACTAGGTACGAGTCTGTAAATTATGGGAATAGCGACTATTGAGTATTGTGTAGCTGTTTACGTGCGAATCAGTTGACTGTTTTGCTTGTTGTATATCCCAATGTTTGACTTTAGTTTAGGCTAGACTGTACCGGTCGTCAATGTGGATCTTATCAGTTGCCGGTACTTCTAAAATAATATGTACGTCTGTAGTTGCTGGTGCAACTCGCACGTAAGTGAGAATGTTGAACGGCACAAATTTCTCGTGTTGAAGCGTTGGGTCAAAGTCGGTCAAAGTCCAGCTTTCCACGGATAGGAAGACAAGCTATAATTGGCTAACCGCCAACGAACGGATGTGACCGGCCCGTTGAGCAGACGTTCGTGGGTAGGAACGCGTGACAAGCCTAAGAACGTCTGCGTGGGAGGCTATGCGTCCTGCGACTCGGCTTAACTTTATTAGTCGCCGTTTTTTTTATTTTTGGCATGTAAGAGTGTTGTCTATTAAACCATGTTTACATACACAGCTTCCGGAGCATAATAGAAGTTACTGAAAAGTTTCCCGGGGGTGGTGGCATTTCATCACCTGGAATGGACCTATGATGGGACATTTGCACAGCTTTTCGGCCTCGGGAGGGGGGAATTTGAAAAAAAAATTTCCAAAACTTCAAACGCCCGAGGGATTGCCCGGGGGTGATCTTTAAGCTTCGATTTGACTGGTACATTATACCGGTAGTTAAAGATATTTATTGAATTGCGATAAATTGTTGTGGATTTGTTGTGAACAAATTTGCCATGCTTCGCAAGGTTCTGCATCAGTCAATTGAAACCACGGCCCCCCGCGCCCCGGGACATAGCGGGGAATTTAATATGTACCCAGTGTTAAAAGATGGCTTATTTCCCCTTATTTAAAACGGATATTTCATGTTTAAAATTGTTCTCAATAGATAGCAAACAGATGTAACGTTACTCATATGGCCAAACGGGAGATCTATCGGATTGACCTCTGGCTATAACGCGCAGCCGTAAATCACTAACAGCCAGAACGGCAAATGAAGAAATGTCAAGAACCGTAGAGTCGTTCATAAGTCTTAAAATCTGAGATCTCCCCCACTGCATTGTCTTCATTCGAGAAGGGAATTTCGTTTTCTCGTAAAACGGCGACTAAAAAAGTTAAGCGAGTCGCAGGACGCAGTGTTCCTTCGTCCTGCTGCGCCATTTCACTAGTCTACCAAAGGAATAAATAATCCGTCGATGTTGGGCAGCCCAATCGTAGCATCTCACTAATCCCTTCTATTTCCGCCATTGGCCTCTTCTTCTAGACGACTTCCGGTCACTTCTATTTTCGCCATATTAGCCTCTTCTTCTAACCGACTTCCGGTCACTTCTATTTCCGCTTCCTCATCTTTTAGTTTTATCGCGCATCTTTTAGTTGTATACGGTCACGCACGAATGATTCAGGAAAGCGAATGAAAATAATAGCATGCGCTGTTTTCCATGTGTTCTCTTGCGTTGAAGAATGTTCAGAGGTGTGGTTTTCACACTCCGCCTCGCCTGTGTAAACATAACAACAATAATAACAATACTTTATTTTCACATTTCCTTATCACATTAAAAGATATTTGTATGGCTAGTTACATTAAAGTCATTGCGGTATTTAATGGTTAAACTCAACCATATAGATAACAATGATGGAAATGCCTAGCGCCTAAATAAACCACAAAGTTTTCTTGTTAGACACTAGACTTGTTAAGTTTCACTTTAAAACATAGACATCTACATGCATACACAACAGACACACACATTCAAAAAAAAATAGAAAATACAGGAATTATAAAGACTTAGATGCTACATTTGTTTCCTTAGTAAATACTGTTTAGTTTTTCTCGGGAAAATGGAAAGATTGAGATCTTTAATGTCATGTGGTAGTTTTTTAAACTGCTGTTTTAATGCTTGTTGCTGTTTTTTTTTCCTCCTTTGTTATCCTTTACTGCTACGTAGTGAGTGAGCCTGGACAACAGAAGCATCAGTCTAGGTCTAAGGCACCCACCGCGATAGAGAACCAAGCCAGTTTTCAAAAATTTTATCGTTTGTTACTGTAAACATTAAAGCTCTGAAAACTAAATTTGTAGATTGAAGCTGAAACCAGTTGTAATCACTCCTGAAAAAGGTTTGGTGTTGTATTGTGTTGGTGATGATGTTTAATTGTGTAGAAGTACATTTTGATTTATAACCAGGCATCTGTTTTATAATAGACGAAAATTAGCAAGGCTGATTACACAGTATAGGAATATACTTTCCAATATTTCGGAAGGCACGGCCTTCCTTCTTCAGGGTGTTATAGCCGAGAATCAGAGAATGACTCTAGCCCTATCCTCTCTAGCTACTCTCACCGGACGGAACGTATCTCACAATTTGTAGACTACCATCTCAAACCTCGGGTGCAGACTACGCAATCCTTCATAAGAGAGGTTACACACCTCCTCAACATCCGCGAACAACTTGGACAACTCCTCCCAAACGCCCTTCTTGTTACTCTAGACGATTCTTCTCCCTACAACAACACTACTCATAACGAAGGCATCACAGCCTGCCGACATTTCCTTGACACTCGAGACCTGTTGGTACAGAGACTCTATGTGATCTCATACGTATGATTCTTACTATGAACAGCTTTACCTTCAACGACAAACACCTGCAGATACACGGTACAGAACGTCAACATGTTCCCCGCCAGTCATGCGCAATAGACCTTTTGGTTTTTCCCTGATCCTGTGGCGTTCCTGTCGCCGTCACCGTTGTCGTTGTTTAAAGCCCTTATTAATTATTTGGAAATGTAAACAGCCAGGAGCACAGGTAAATAACGTTACAAGTCATTTATTTCTACTATTGCTATTGAAGATGTCGTCAATGTAACGCCACCATGTGTGGGTTGGTATGGAGCGCGTCACAAAGCGTCTGTCTCAAATTTGGCGATGAACAGATTGGCCAAGAAGTTGCCAATCAGGTTCCCATAGACCGTGTATGTGCAGGTGTTTGTCGCTGTTTGTTAGTTTATTTACTCCATTTTAAAACACAGCGAGAAGGAGCAAGTCGCGTTTGTGCCGGGAAGCGAAATCGTCGGCTCCAAATCATCGATGTTAAAATCAGGAAAGGGATTATCAGAAGGTAGGCCGAGAATATTCCGGGAGAATATTAGACCGGTTTAAATCGCACAAAAGTAGGAGTTCGTAATCATTAAACACATCTTCATCGTGGCTTATCAAGAGTTGACCGCGAAACTTCTTTCTATGAAGGCATCCTGATAAACAGAGGACGAATATCAATAACGTCAGTAAGCTTGACAGTGCAGAAACTATGGTTTTCCGACGGTGCTGCTTTATGTTTGTGAATTTCTGTCACAACGGCGGTTCTCTGCCCAATCTTCTCACAGGTTTCGGCGTCCCCGTCGCCGTCCGCGTTCCCGCTGCTTAAAGTCCGTAATATCTCGCCTGCCGCTTCGCAAATATGACGGTCCGATTACATTTCGGGTTTCGATTAACGTCGTTAACTATGATTAACTCCTCATAGGGGGAGTGAAGTTGAAAAGAGATGAGAATCTCTCCCTTGATGAGAGATAGTTTACGGCGTTAATCGAAATCCGACACGTAATCGGAACGTCATGCATAGTCACAAAAAAGCTGATGTGATAATATTCGGAAATGAAACCATTTTGCTTCATTCAAATTCCTTCTAAACGACTCAAAAAGACACAGGAACACAGGTAAACAACAGTTCAAGTCATCGTTTTGTGCTACTGATGTACGTGACTGGGCAACAGCAAATACATCTTCTTCTAACAAGGATGGGAGTGGCGAATGTGGGTATACAAATCCGCCGATCCGAGCCTTTTTTTCGCCAAATCCGTCGATTCGCCGATATTTCTTTCACATAATTTCAGAGCTATACTTTGCGGCATTTTCATGATATCGAAATTTAAACGCGCCAGAAGATTCAAGGCGTAAGTTCCGTCAACTTATGTTCGCAGAAGAAATAACCACTACACAAGTCACATGTTTCTCTTTGATTCTTGGACTGCGAAATGTCCACTTTTGTGCCATCTGCTCGGTTGCTTTGACTCGAGTTTTAAAGAGAATATTTACTGCCATTCCGTTCTCATCATCAGAGACATCAACAGGTTGTCGAAAAAGCTACTCAAAAGGCCACTCAAAATCCAAGGAGAGACATTTGCTTTAACATGTAGATTTCTTTTAAAATTCATCACTCAGTTTAGTGTAAAAGAAAAACAAGACAGAGCGGGCGCCCATTTATAAACAGCTGGCGAATAATCGAATATTTTTCGGTTTTCAAATTTTTGTCTAACATTTTGAACACTGAATATGTAATATAAAGTCAAATATTAAATGCTGTTGGAAACAGCTGGTCAAACTGAAATGACAAATGAACAACCAGTTAAATGGAGTTATATATTTATAACATGGTGAGTCATTCTATTTATCATCGGTTTATCGCCAAGAGAGAATAATCGATCTTTTTTCCTCAACAAAAATGGAAACGGTGACAACTGTTTTTAGTCCATTTTTTTTTTACCAACCAACCGTGCTGTTAGGCATTAAAGAAGTATAAAACCAGTTTGAAAGTGAAAGTCTGATTAAACATGCAAATGAACAAACAAACAATTCTTCTCTTGGCATTGAAGTTTTCAAACTGTGTATAGAAAAAATTACAGTCTGCGATTACCATGCTTTCACTCCTAAAAGGCACCAATGTTGACTCTTATATTGATTGTCGGTAGAATGTTAGGTAAAAGGACATTTAAGACGAGGGGACTGAAAATATCGAGAATTAATTTTCAAAACTCAAATTACGGATTTCTTCATATTTTGCCAGGAGAAACCCTTTGGTGAACTATTTTCGAAAATGAAACCAAAACTTGCCTGAGAGTTTTTGATTTCGAGAAATCCAACAAAAAGTAGAATTGCGGTTTTAGCTCTGCTGCCGGCATGAAATTTAGCTGAAAACTTGTGCATATTCACATCGCTCTCAGTGAACGACGACTCAATGTAGTTAAATTATCTGTTACATGTATATTTGGCATCTCGAAAGCAACACAAATCTTTAAAAATATTGCCAAGAAGTGCACTTTCACTTCGGAACAGAAGCACCCAAAGATTGCTAGTTTTTGCACTTTGAAAAAACCCTAAAAATGGGGCATTTTTGAAGGCGATTTTCGTTCCTTGGTACATGGAAATTTAAAATGAAAAATATATTTTTGGGAAGCCCTTTTATTGTTTTACAACATATAAAAAATTCAGCTTGGGCAATTGAAACGCCGCATGATACGAAATGTACAAAAAAAGGCTTTTCACGCGTAATTTACATTACAATTACCATGGTCACGCAAGCACAAGTTCGTGGAGTTTATTGAACTAATTTCTGTATTTCATGTTCGATCGAAAATTATCATGTTCCCACACAGCGTTAAGTTGTGTTAACATGGAAAGGAGCTGAGAATCAATTCAAATTATCGATATTTATTATCTAGCGACGAGCAAACACTCGTGAGTACTAGTGATGGTGACAATACGGAAAGGTCAAGTGTTACATGTCATATCCACGCAAGCACAAGCGTTGAAGTATAAACCTGTGTCGCGGCCAAAGTTAAGGATGTTTTTTGTTTATCCAGAAAAAAAACCGTATGCTGTAAAGAGCTTTACAACGATTTAAATTATTTTGCTTTACAGGTGAACATCAATTTAAATTATTTATTTCCTTTATCTAACGATGAGCAAACACTAATAAATTTGAAAGGTCAAGTGTCGTGTCATATCCACGCTGGCACAAGTATTGAATTAAACGGTCGTAAACCTGTGTCGGCAAATTTAAGGATTTTTTTGTTAGTTTAGAAAAGCCGTATGCTGCAAAGGGCTTTGCAACGGTTTAATGTTATTTTTTTAAAGCTGAACATCAATTCAAATAATCGATATCTGTTATCTAGCGACGATCAAACACTAAAGATGGTGTGAATAAGGAAAGGTCGAGTGTCATGTTATATCCACGTGCGGCATTGCTAACATCTCATATAATCATCAGGTATAGAGAAAACAAGAAAATCCTACATTTCGGACTGACTAACATCATCAACAGTATTAATTAAATAACACTTTTTGCCGGACGTCTCTTTCGCTCCTCGCTGCGTAAGAAGCCACGTGACAGCTTCTTTTATTGCACCGCCAACGGACACCGTAGATATCCCGATGGATTGGACAGATCGTCAAGGTCTTATGTGACTCATCCTCATGGAATATCCCTTTGTGTCAATGTAAAGCATTTGAATGTTGTCATTGTCAAATTATGGTTATTTCTATCGATTTATCCACTCGTTATTTGTAAAATATAGCCAAAAATGAATTAGGAAAAAAAAGTCTTGTACAAATGTTGATGCCGGAAGTGGCAGAATATAAAGATGTTACGAATTAAGTCTAAAACCCTAAGTCGACAAAAAATAAAATAGAGCCCAGACTTGACGTTTTTAGTATTTATAAAATAAGTAAGATTAATGAAAAATGTTACAAAAGTCGATGCATGCTCACCTGCGCGAGCGAGGATTAATTTCATCTCGCTGTCTGTATTGGCGTCGCCAAATACGTTTAGGAAACTTAGGTGATAAGAAACATCTCTTTGGCATTCGCCGAGAGAAATACAACTTGCTGAAGTGGCAGTCTGACCACAGCTGGAGTTTTGGTTTACCAGCGTAGAAAACGAACACGATATTGATGTCATCTATATCTATCAGTGATCTGAGAGAAGCTCGAAAGTGATATAGAAGATTTTATCTTGCGTGAATCTTCTAAAAAAGGCAATTGATTTGTTTTAGTGGTTACGTCAGTGTTCAGAAATAAACTGCATCGGAAGTGCATTTGGTTCTTTGGGAAATCAAATGTTAAGTAAAAAAAAACACCAAGATAAAGAAAATGCCGTTGACTCTGCGGGTTCCATTTCAGTTTACTCCTTCCATTTATCTACGTCAATTGAGAATATGCGTGTCGTTTCCACGTTGTTGACAATAGGGAGTTTTAGCAATTCCGACGGCGACGGCGGGGACGACGCCTTGTAAAAAATGAATTTATATTTCACCTTTGGATGTCGCAACTTTGTAAATCTGTTCAGTACGCCTATCGGTCTAAGAACTTGCTCAGGTTAAACATGCACCGACAGCGTTCAGTTCCAAAAGAAAATACGAAATATTAGCCATTGCAGCTCGCGTTATCCAAAATAAGTAGAACTTGGTCATTTCACGTGGTTGTTTCGCAGAGGACGGCAAAGAAATATACAAAGATTCAGCACGCACGTGCATAGCTACTGTTTTGCTCATTAAATCTTTTGTTTGGTGACGCTCTCGTCGCCGTCGCCGTCGCGCTTTGCTAAAACTCCCTAATAGTGAGTTTAAGCACGACGTTTACGGCAGACGGCGAACGGCAAAGGTCACTTCTGATTTTCTATTCTTTTCTTGTAATCCTCAAATAAATCATACAAAAATAGAAAAGTGTCGCTAACTATTTACTGCAAATACAAATATTTTGATTCTACTGTACAGAGAGCTGAAGACAGACGGCAAAAGTTTCATTTTTGCCGTTTGCCGTTTGCCGTAAAGGCCCGTTCAAACGGTCATGATAGTTGATGATAGTTTCAACTATCACGCACGTTTGAACACGAACTATCATTCACTATCATCAACTATCATCAACTATCATGCAGTTTGAACATGTTCAAATTCGACATGATAGTTCATGATAGTTTTTTCCGTTTGACCGAGCAGATGATAGTGTATGATAGTTTTTTCGGTCAGCGGGGGTAACCAAGGCGGGCTCAATGCAATATGTCCACCGCATTGCCATCGTCCTGTGAAGAACAACAAAGCAATAATTTGGACGAATATTCGGACGACAGTGACGCTGAAAGCGAGAAAGTGAGAAAGGCGAAAAAAATCTAAAAAAACAGGCAACGAGAAGTGGACGGGTAGTTTGATATGCACCTATTAAATAGATGATCATGAGTACGAGGCCCGACCATGTTTGTGGAATATTTTTTTGCGATGACTACCAGGTACCAGTTAGCGACGCTAGCACATTGCGCGATTTCGACAAACAATCATGAACTATCATGGACCGTTTGATCGCAAACATGATAGTCAATGATAGTCGATGATAGTTGAAACTATCATCGACTATCACCAACTATCGTGACCGTTTGAACGGGCCTTAAACGTCATGCTTAACCTCTCTAGTAATAGCTAGCAGGAAACGTGAGATGGTGCTCGACAATTGACAGTTTATTTTGTGTTAGTGTTTTTTTCCTTTCTAGAATAGGGCTAACGTTCAAAAAGCTCTAAAATGGTACTGGTAAAGTTCTTTGGAACATACAATTTGTTCTGGTCCTTTGGCGACAGGTGTTTACATTTAGTCCTTGAGGAATAACCACGGCACATCATCTCAAAGGATTTGTAAACGTGCCTATGTAGACTTGAGTCAAATGTTGAAAAGAAGTAAACGAAACAAATATTTCGTTGACTCTGGTTCCGCTTTTACTTCTTTCCACTTGTTCACCGAATACTGTTTCAACTCGTTCATATCAGTTCCTATATTGCTGACAAAAATAGTAACCTCAAGCAGAAAACGTGACATGACACCTGACCTTTCGGAGTATGTTGTGAAAGTTTCGTTTCTTTTTCCCATCCCACCTACCAAAGAATGAGCGTTTCTTCAAAAAACAAATTTAGGCCGTTCCAAACTTCTATGCAGCATACGGTTTTTCTGGACAAACAAAAAAATCTTAAATTAAACTTTGGCGATACAGGCGCTTGCGTGGATAGTGATAAAACACTTGACCTTTACCGTTATCAGTGTTTGTTCATCGTTAGATAATATAGATATCGATGATTCGAATTAATTATAAAATGACCCATGTTTCAGCTCCTTTTCCATGTTGACAGTTTTCGTGGTGCGGGGACATGAGAATTTCTGATCGAACATCAACTGAATAAATTAGTTCAATAAACTACACGAACTTGTGCTTGCGTGACCATGGTAATTGTAAATGTAAATTACGCGTAAAAAGCCTTTTTCTATACATTTCGTATCATGCGGCGTTTCAATTGCCCAAGCTAAATTTTTTATATGTTGTAAAACAATAAAAGGGCTTCCCAAAAATATATTTTTCATTTTAAATTTCCATGTACCAAGGAACGAAAATCGCCTTCAAAAATGCCCCATTTTCAGGGTTTTTTTCAAAGTGCAAAAACTAGCAATCTCTGGGTGCTTCTGATCCGAAGTGAAAGTGCACTTCTTGGCAATATTTTTAAAGATTTGTGTTGCTTTCGAGATGCCAAACATACATGTAACAGATAATTTAACTACATTGAGTCGTCGTTCACTGAGAGCGATGTGAATATGCACAAGTTTTCAGCTAAATTTCATGCCGGCAGCAGAGCTAAAACCGCAATTCTACTTTTTGTTGGATTTCTCGAAATCAAAAACTCTCAGGCAAGTTTTGGTTTCATTTTCGAAAATAGTTCACCAAAGGGTATCTCCTGGCAAAATATGAAGAAATCCGTAATTTGAGTTTTGAAAATTAATTCTCGATATTTTCAGTCCCCTCGTCTTAATTACCAGCCAGGAGTGCAGTACAAAACAAAAAAAGAAAATTCTTGACATAACTGTAGAGACTTTATTTTACGAGAATGACACATAACAAATCAAAAAGCTTACAAACACGTGACCCTCCAAAATTGCAATAATAAGTTCTATTGAATATTTACTAATCTATAATTAACAATTTACTGGTAAAAATTAAGAAAATACAATTAAAATAATAGTCATAAAAGATAAATTGTAACATCTTTAGCGAGAAAATAGCCATTGTATATAGTTGCTGTTTATGAGCGGCTTAGAATGACTCTAGAATGATAATTAATCTAGGCCCGATTACCAGTTGCTGTTCGGTAAAGGAACCTGCGCCCCTCAACTTTTCGGGGAGAAACAAAAAACAGACTCGATAGAGCGGCGCAAATCAAGCCTATTATATATCCTAAAAATGCATGTACAACTGAACAATCTAATTCCTACTAAAAGACAATTGTCGGCCCCTGAAAGGAGAAAAGAGACTCCTTCAGTTCTACAAATAGGATGAAGTAGTCTGAATCTCACTCAGTCCGTGGACCCTTTTTCACAGGCTATTTTTAGTATAGTTTTAAAATTGTCAAAACCCTACGAAAAAAAGGTTATCAATAGATAATTAAAGACTGTTGAGTTTTTCATGAGAAAATGCAACAGCTGCTGTAGAAAAATGAGCTTCGATCAACGAACACCCGACCTGTGAATTTTATTGAATCGTCGAGTAAGGATTTGAAGATTAAAACGGAATTTTTATCACATGTGGCTTTGACGAACTATCCCTCTTAGTTTTCATTTCTTTTGTAAGTCTTAGCAAAGTAAAGTCATTTTGGAAAACTCCGTATATCATAATGAGAAATAGCACACAAACTGCAGTTACAAACATGACAATAAAACGCATGTTGGAAAACAAAATTATTTAACTTTAACTTGACGTTTCGTATGTTTCTAGATACATCTTCAGAAGTGACCGTTAGTAATACAAGTAGCAACTAAGTTTAAATTTTAGATAAGTAATTAAGTAACAATAACAATGACAAAAGCTGAGCACAAAAAATATTTGCATACAAAAGATGCAAACTAATAGAGGTAAAGTTTTTCGCTGCTTACATTATCGTTTAGGGTCGGTTTGAGTTCTTGAATTAGAAGAGTCTCCCTTATCTTGCAGTGGATATCAGAGCGACCTTTTGCTAATATTTCGAAGTGGTCTCATTTTAAGTTGTGACCAGTTGACGTGACGTGGTCTGCGATAGCAGATGCATGACAGGCACTAGTGATCCCTTAAGAAGTTTTCCTGTCATGCAATCTACGTTTTGTTTTGCCGATGTAAAAATCCTGGCAATCACACTTTCTCAACATCTATTTACCGAAAGAAGACCTTTACCGGCTTGTACACAAAATGGGACTCCTTCACACCTAGGAAATACAAAGTAAACCTCATCCGCACACTCACTTTTCGTTGTTTTCGCATCTGTTCGTCGCCGTCCCTTTTACGATCTTGTCTGGATGAACTGAGGAAACTGTTGTTACAGAATGGTTACCCTGCTGGTGTTATCAATTACAACATCAATGATGTTTTGAACAGACAGCAAAACAGACCGAGAAATCCAACCACCACAGTTCCCAAAAAAGAAACAATCTTAATTCTACCTTATTTAGGGGCACAAAGTAAAATTGTTACTAAACAGCTTAAGACCTGCATTAATAGATTTTATGGCTGCATTGATCTTAGGGTGATTTTCCAACGCGCTCATCGCATCAAGTCCTTTTTTCCCTACAAAGATAAGATTAACCGTTCTCAAATGTCAAAAGTTGTTTATAAGGCTAGTTGTTGGGACTGCCAGGATTTTTACATCGGCAAAACAAAACGTAGATTGCATGACAGGAAAACTGAACATTTTAAAGGGATCACTAGATTTCTTTGCCTGCCTTCTTCCAAACAATAACCGGAAAAAACAAATGAAAGTGAAGAAGACCGTAAACAATAAGCCAACTCGCATTGCTAATAAGAACGATGGGACTTCCCCAATACGAGTCTCCGTCATCACCATATCTTGCGTTTTTGACTCATTACCATATTATTATTATTATTATTATTATTATTATTATTATTATTATTATTATTATTATTATTATTATTATTATTATTACTATTACAATGAAAACAAACAATCTTGCTCGCGTCAGACATATTTGTTTCACTTTCAATAAGAGAACGTATTCGTTTATAACCAAATTTGCGTGGCTTAGCTAGTTTCGCGCTGAAAATTTTTTACTGGTAGATGACTGGAGTTCATAGAAAACTATACAATTTATTACAATGGCTCAGAATGTAGATAAAACGTTTTTGCCACTTTTTGGACTGTTTATCACTCGGAATAGTCACAATTGATAGTAAAACAAAACATGGATGACTCACGCAACACTGGCAGAATAGACAAGACGTGTTTTTCCTGCTAGCACGTGTATTTTGAAAGTGAAATGAAAATTTGTACAGGTAATTTTCCTTTAAAATTGACGTTCTGGTTCCCATTTGAAACGCCACCATATTTTTGTCAGAGTTCGCATCGCTACATGCTAATAATAACTAATAAGCAGGATCAGACGCAACTTTTAGCAAAGTTTTAAAATGCTCTGCGGATTTGGTTCAGAGCCTCCTTAACTTAGTTTTCAACTAAACTGAAGGTCTGAACCTCATACACGGAATTTTTTAACCTTTGCCAAAAATTGCATATTATCCTGCCTATTAAAACTCGATAATAACAAATGGTTTCATTGTGCCGCTTTTGAAATATAAGCACTTAAATCTGAAACTAAGGATGTTTTTAGTAAACTATTGTGTCATAAAAATGATACTAACTGTAGAACAATGATTGGCCAGTATTTCTATTTCAAGATTGTAACATCAACTGATAAAGAGTGATCAAAGTGATCCATCAAAATCTACGTTTTGAAAAGTGCTGAAACCTGTTTTGAGCCACCTTGAGTGTTTTACTCCCTCCAATAGCTTTTGTAATTTCAATTAGTAAATATTATAAAGAACGAATCCCTATTCTAAACTGAAAAGAACTTGCTCCAGTAGAATATTTGTATACTTGCCAGTGTAAAACTAGTATAAAACTAGCTTTGGCTTCCTATAAACAAAAAGTTGAAGAGAATTATGTATTGTATATTATCCCAGTTCCAATTCTACCGAAGAATGTTATAATTGGTTAAAAGGAGACTAAAACTAAAGTTAAAGGTCAAGTCATATTACTATAATTCCAACACATCCCCAGCTTGAGAACTGTTACTTGAGTTCATTGCACTTTATACTTCTCACTTGTTTTTGCTGATCAATCAGTCCAAAAAAGTACAGCTGAAAAATGAAAACAAACACAGAAACAAATTGATTTCATCACTATTGAAAAGGCTTGTGTTCTGCCTTTCCAGTCAAAGATGAATCTAAATGCGTATTTTCTTCAGTATAAATCGGTCAGCTGATTGGCTCACGAGCTGATTTAGTTAAATCTAAATCAAAAAGCAATTGAAGAAGCAAAAGAAATAAATTAATGTTCCATGAGATACTACGAACACTTTAGCAATATGAACGACATCAGCCTGTTGCTTGTGCTTTCTTAATTTCTCAAACGTGCTTCATGATTACACGAAAACACTGTTAATAGGTAACATATGGTTGTGGCTCTCATATATGTTCATATGTAGCATAGAATAAAATCATACTTAATCACAGAGTTAATTCAGCTGGAACCATGAGCAGTTTCATTCTACAGTTGCAATTAAAGAACTTGTTTTATTACAGAAAATCGGTGTACGCTGTGTTTTAGGTTATGTAATTCATACTCTCCATATAATCTCAGGCCAGTTACGAAGAACAAAAAATAAAAGAAATAATCAGATGTGGTGCACCTTGCGCATTTTAAAACTACATTCGGCTTGATCCATAACTCCTCAGCAGAACACTGAACAATAACTGGGAAGAAATGTTAGAAAACAGAAAGAGCTTTTTTTTTAAAAAAAAAAAAAAAAAAAAAAAAGAATCTTACCCTATTTTCCAAAATTAAATTTCACGTTATCTCCTATCAGTACAAAAGGTGCCCACTGCTCCACGTCAGAGTATCCGTTACATCTCATCCACTTCATGGCCTGGTGAAGAGAGTCACTAGCGCTTTCCCCACGAACAAGGTGATCGTAGAAATGACTCATTAATTTCTCTGTTGCTCTGTCTTCCAGAGCCCACAGTGACACCAACACTGAGCGTGCACCAGATCCTAGAAATGCTCGAGCAATTCCAACAGCTCCTTCGGCTTTAATCTCCCCACGTGCACTATGGCAACAGCTAAGTACTACCAGTTTAGCTCGCACTTGAACTTTTGAAATGTCAGACGTTGTCAATAAGTAGACCTCTTCTCGAGGTATGCCGTTAGGAATGCATAAAGAAGGTGCCAGGGAAATTTCTCCTTTTTCTGCATCACCATGCGCAGCCAAATGTATCAGAGCCATCGATTCCATGGCTTCAAGTACGGCCTGCTTAGTAGCCTGCTGTCCTAGTAAAGGCTCTACGCCCAGCTTTCTTCCTACCATCTTTGCTTCCTTTTCTGCGAAAGGCAGACGCGAAATGAGCGTAAGACGTCCTTTGAAAATTACCTCACCAACATCAGGATTTCCCACTATCAGTGCACCGGTCTGACTGTGATAGTCTGCTGGACTGTCATGGATTAGCCTGAGAGTTGTTAAAGAAGGAGCGACTCGGATCTTGAAAGTTTCAGATAAGATCTTTCCACTTTCATCAGGCAACGCGGCAAATGGGATGTTGTATAAAGAACGATCGGGAACGATGATGATTTCAGGACCTTCAAGCAAGTCAGCAACAGGAGCGATGATTAGTTTGTGACACAGGGGAAGATTCATTTTGGGTCCTTGGTTCTCTTTACTTTCATATTCCAATTCGGAGACTTTCATGGCTGTCATCCTCGAAAGAATGGTTTTTGCCTTGTCTGACATTTAAAGATTCATCCTTGCGTAGCTCCGTTGTTGACTTGCCAAAACTTCTAAAGCTTTCAGTAGCAAAAAAGTCATCCAGATTTTTCACACGTCGTTCGTAAGCAATATGTTCTTTTCCTTTAATGTCTCGGAACTGTGTGAGTCCATTTCTTTTAAGAATCCAGAAAAATATCGTGTCAAGAGAATAGGAGACGTATAGACAAGAACAATTACGTTCTCGGTCCATGATTTTTTCAATTTCACACCATGTTTGAGGATTAGCGGAGATTTGATTCTTCACAGAGTACCGAGCTGACATTAAATCTGCCAAAGCCCTGGCCTTCCTAAGCTCTGAAACATACAAAGCTGGTTGGGGATTTCCGGTCTGACAAAGCAATCTACAGAGGTTGTGGTAGGATGACATATTGCTATCCGTAAAGGATATCTTCCAATGATCGTTATCTCGCAGAGAGCTACGTATTTTCTCGCATTTTTCGATAGCAGTAAGTAAGAATGACTTGGCTTTCTCATTCTTTCCTTCTTTCAATTTTACCCAACCTAGTTTCTCAAGTGATTGGAAGTTGCAATAAATATGGCCAATGTCCTCACTTATCGCAAGTGACTTTTTGAAGTGATCTTCAGCCTTATCATATTTACTCTCGTCGAAAAGAAAGAGTCCTAAAAGTAAGCAACAATTGGCTTGTGTTTGTCGTAGACCAACTTCTTTACTGATCGCAATCGCTTCCTCGCAATATTCTTTAGCCTTAACGCCGTAGCCACCGATTGAGTACAAGATAAGTCCTTGCGTTAATAAAGAGTCGGCTTTCCCAGCTCTGTCTCCAGTTTCTGATGCGATGATAAGTGCTTCCTTATTATATTCAATAGCCTTTGGACATCTACCAAGAGAGTAAAATGAATGGGCGAGATTATGGCAACAGTTATATACTCCTTGTTTGGCGCCATTTTTTCTGTCGATAACCAATGCTTTCTTTAAAAGTTTTATAGCATTGTCATATTCGCCAACGGATATATACACATTTCCAAGGTTTGTGTAACAGGTGGCTTCTCCATTTCTGTCACCGATTTCTTTATTGATCGTAAGTGATTTCTCGAGATGTTCTCTCGCCTTGTCATATTCGCCAACTAATTGATATACATTTCC
>JAHPZR010016208.1:55000-97007 GCA_019787425.1 Platygyra sinensis | reverse complement strand
GGAATTAACCGGCACATTATGCTTACATCTGCAAACTCAGAACTTTACAATTGTCCCAAAATATGTCGAAAACAAGTACAAACTAATGAAAAACGGCAAATTCAAAATGGTGTACAGGGGCAAGTCAAGCAAGGTTTTCAACAAAAAAAAACTCTGATCTGATCCCAGGTCAGCTGATCTCCCTGCTGACCTCCTCTCCTGTGCCTACCATAATTTATGATTTGTTTCATTCAAAGTACTCTGGTTTTCCCCTCTGATAAACAAACGCAAAATGAATTGAACCAACATCAAGCACCTTATTCATTTCCATGAAAACCACAACAACTGACAACAGTGTGGGAACAATTTAAAATTCTTCTTCATCAAGTATTTTTTTAGATAGAGTTTTCACATTCACTAGCACCACTGCCAATAAATAATGAACACTAATTTATGTGATAATAATTTGCAGTGGTACTAAGAAGTCAACATAAACTGGATCAAAGATTGCAAAAACAGTACAAACTTCACTCCTTCAGCACTTTGGCTAACTTCAGCAAGAACTCTTGGTCCTCTTTCTTTCTCTTCGCTTCTCTCTCTTCTTCTTTCCTTTCTCTTTCCATTTCTGCCTCAAGGTAAAGCCTGTCAGCTTGTTGCTGGTATTCTATAAATGACTTCAAGGAGTCATCTATTTTCTTCAACACATCCTGTTGGGTTATCTTTCTTCTTTTCTGTGCTGGTTTTTTGTCCTTAGCTACGTACAACAACAATAAACACGATGGTGAAGATCACATGCAAACATTTGACGAGTACTTAAAAGGTTACATGGAAATCAAGTAGCCAGTTAAAAGGCAAGGCATCTGTTTAGCTTAAATGCCCTTTGTGATACAGGTGAGTTCACGGCATTTTGGCAGGCTAAAGCTGTAAAACAACAACAACTGGTAAAGAAAAAATGCCAACTTCTTATGAAACATCCAAAACACAAGCTCTGAAAATGACTCTAACAATTAAACAAAAACAAGAATCGAAATATATTAATGTTTGTCGAGCCAGACGAACGAGAAGCGCCAGCGCGCTCGGCCTCTTTTACTATAAGCATGTAATATCATAAAACTGTCAAATTAAGACGAAAGTTTGTTATAGCCCCGAGGTGAAATTAAAAGTAACTGAAACGTTTCCTGATCGATCCTCGGTATTCCTCCATGTGTTCTCATCCATTTCCTCGGTTATTTCGCGAAACTAGTGGTATGTAACCTGTGGTTCGAGGCCAAGAATCTCGTTAACAACACTATAATTGCATATAATTTACCTTGCTTTTCACGAAGGTCCAAAAACAACAAAGGCGCCATCTTGTAATTTTTTTTTCACGTGACATTTATTGCATAACAACTTGGTCAGGTGGCAAATTACGTAACATTTCCCCGTTAACATGGAAACAACAACAAACTTACTACAGAGAGGCTTCTCGTCGGCTTTCTTTCGGTTTTCTTTTTCCAAGGTCGGATAACTGCAGCTGGGTTGATATTGTGGGCTCTCTTCACCTTCCTTCAGCTCTATCTCCTTGCCTTGAACACTTTCCAGCGAGGTCGAGCTTAGGACGATAACTGGTCTGGTAGCTGGCTTGTCAGATAAAATTTCGTCAATTTCATCAAAGAATGGAGCCTTCTTTTTCGGAGTAGCGTTCCCGGACCTCGACAACGCATCTTTGTAGCCTCTGTAGGCCGAGATTAACGTGTGGATTCTCGTTTTGCAGGAGTCACAATCCCGGTCGTCGTACCCAGAAGCGCTCAGAAAATTGCTAATTTCTTGCCAAATAGGCTTTTTTCGAGTACATTCTTTTAGCCGTTGCTGAATATTGTCCTCCCCCCACTTCTCCAACAGAATTACTGTCTCTTCTTTCTCCCATGTCCTTCCCCTTTTTTTATCCTCTCTTTCCTCCGCCATGTTGGTTAGACAGGGTTTAAACTACCTTGCAGAGGTAGTTTAATTAAACAGGTTTTAAACGTGTTTAGTTCAACAGCGTGTGCGGTGTGAACGGGTAATTTTTTAACCTTGTTTAGCTAAACAACACTTAAACATGTTTAACTCTTTGGTGTGAATGGGGTATAAGTCTTTAGTGCTTTTACATGTAATGTGAAGAAAAATTCGAAAGATACACTATCATTTAAGGTACTATGTGGTTGATGCCACACATAAGAGTTAGAGCTCAATGCGCCATTAAATTGTAAGGCACATCTCAATTATTAAACCCCACAGTTTTGGCTTTATTGATAAACCAGTACTAAAACACCGTCAACAACCGACTAACCGAAAGTTGACAATATTTTATTCGAATTTTCGCCAGTGTGTCCTCATGGAACGTTTGGACAGAACTGTACCCAGACCTGCTCCTGTGTTCGTGGTACTTGCATGCCCGAAGACGGTTCCTGTGTATGTCCCACTGGTTACCATGGCTACTCCTGTGAGAGACCCTGCCTTAATGGTTCTGAATGCAGCCAGAAATGCTTGTGTCATAATGGGGGCGTTTGTGATCGTGAAACAGGACAATGCAAGTGTTCTCCTGGTTGCGACAGGTTTAATGTGTCAGCAGTCTTGCTCTGCCAGTTTCATCTGTTCCTGGACGTTTTGGAGCAAACTGCTCAGAAAAGTAAGTCTTAGTTAAACATGTTTGCTTTGTCTTCAGGCAATACACTTCAGTTAGGCGCCGTGTGCTTGGAGTTGTGAGACCATTGGGGTTGAGACTGTTGCGTTGCATCTGTTAATCATCAATCCAGACAGACAGACAGACAGACAGACAGACAGACAGACAGACAGACAGACAGACAGACAGACAGACAGACAGACAACCTTTATTTAAGCACGATAAGTTAAAAAGCTGTGCAGCTTGTGGGGTCGTGCGTAAATACTAAACCTAAGAATAAAATATGTATATAATGAATAACAAAATATAATCCTTGTCCTCATTTCCTGCTTTGGGGATCTGCTGACTAGTACGCGGGCACTCCTGAAGGTTTATACCTCTTCTAAGAAGTCCCACACACACACGCACAAAAAACATGCCATCTTTTATGTCCCACAACTAGCCAGTCATATTGGTGTCAGGCTGCCAGGTGCTCGCGTTCACAACCAAAAATAATAGAAGTAATCTGGATAAGGAAGCCCGCAACACAAAGTGGTTACAGAAGAGTGCTCAATTAAGAATAAAAAATAAAAAATAATTAGGAAAAAATCACTAGAAACCTTTGTGAACTAACTTAAGGAAAAAGAAAAAGTTCTGAGGATTGTTAGCTTTTGAAGACCAGAAAAGTGTTCTCTATTACTAACTTAAAACTCACAATTTTGATTTCTTCTTTTAGATGCATTTGTCCTGGGTCATGTGATCCAGTGTCCGGGTCTTGTTCGTGTCCACGTGGATTCCAAGGTCCAAAGTGTGCTGAAGCCTGTCCAAAGGGCTGGTACGGAGATAACTGCGTTTACAAGTGTCACTGCATGAATGATGCATCGTGTGATCACGTGAATGGCACGTGTACTTGTGCACCAGGTTGGTCTGGCGTGAACTGCACGGAAAGCTGCCCTACTGGTTATTACGGAATGCAGTGTGCTTCGAGGTGTCAGTGCAGTGAAAATGGCACAGAAGTCGCAACATCTTGCGATCCTATGACAGGACTATGCAATTGTATACCTGGATATCAAGGTTACAGGTATAAGATTCAGATTTTTTACCTTCCTTCTAGGTTTGTGTCAGTGCAGTGAGAATGGCACAGAAGTCTTAACATCTTGCGATTCTATGACAGGACTATGCAATTGTATACCTGTATACTTGTCTTGGCGTAGTTAGGTCTGTATCATGCTGTCTCATATACTTTGATTTTGGCTAACTACAAGTAGGTGGCAATACATTTGTTGACAGTTTCGCCTCCGAAGTGCTATTTACACTAATGCTGGGTTCTCTTTCGAAAAAAGGAGTTGCGGACCCCAAACCATGGTGGCTAACTTTCTTGTTTCCAAAAAAAAAAAACAGTGGCCGCTCGGCCGAAAACTTCTTGTGCCCTGTGATTCAGGCTGCCTGCCCCTTTTAACTTCCTAGTTATTTCAGGCAGCCAGACCCCCTATATCTATCTCTATCTATTTGAATAATTTATCTGCATGTAAGTAAGTTTATGGGGTAAATAAAATTGTTGTTGTTGTTGTTGTTGCAAGTAGCTGTAAGGAGTTGCCGGGCAACGGACGCTAAAATAAGTTCACCCTTGCGTTAACTGTTTGGTTTGTATTGTATTTACGAGATTGTCTTGGGCCGGGGGTTCTACTGCAGTATGATTCTCATAAGTAATATCCGTCTTTTTGGTTTGTGTTAGGTGCGAGGAACAGTGCCCTGAAGGTTACTTTGGTAAGAACTGCAGGCAAAAGTGTACCTGTAAGAACAGTTACGCTTGCAGTTTTACAGACGGGAGGTGTACCTGCAAACCTGGTTACTATGGTAAATCATGCGAGCTAAGTTGCCCTTCAGATCGCTACGGTGTGAACTGCAGTAACGCATGCCAATGTGTCAAGTCACATACTCAGTCGTGTGAAGTAGCTGATGGAACCTGCACGTGCCTGCAGGGATACACAGGCGTCTTTTGTGAGAGTGTTTGCCCTGAAGGATGGTACGGTCGTGACTGCGTTAACGAATGCACGTGCCAAAATGGTGCTGTCTGTGATCACGTGTCAGGCGCCTGCACGTGCGCGACAGGATACGAGGGTCGAAGCTGCGAAAAGGCGTGCGACGAGGGCTCGTTTGGTGTGAACTGCGCGTCCACGTGCGCTTGCCGGAATGGTGCAAGCTGTAATCGTTTCACTGGCGAGTGCCACTGTGTATCGGGTTTCTATGGCGACCGTTGTGATCGTGAGTGCGCCAGTGGAAGGTTTGGGGTGAATTGTAACAGTTCATGTGACTGTAACCTGCAGAACAGCGCTAAATGCGACTCCAAAACAGGCTTGTGTCTGTGTGTGCCCGGGTTCAAAGGCATCAGATGTGACGAGGTAAGTATCGTTCTTCTTGGTGCAATCGTTGGTCAGATTGAACCCTAGAGGAAGTGGGTAGCAGTGACATGTAGCCTGATTGGTAAACAACATCAACGGCAACAATAATAATTTTGAGCATATATGGTGTGTGACAGTATCTTAAGCTTAGATTTCTTCACGCCTTACAGTGAAGCAGCTAAAGTTTTAACTTTCGTCCTGTTCAAGTTTATTCGTAATATTGACCATCACTACCCATTTTTGTTTGTTTTTACCTCTTTGCTTTTTACCAATTTAAAGGTATGCTTATTTAAGACTATTGTCTTTCAATCTATTTAAACAGCCTTGTCAAGATGGTTTTTATGGCACTGGCTGCAATACGCCGTGCCCTGGATGTTCAAGTCACGTGATCGGCCCATGCGAAAAGGCGCATGGCAACTGTTCGTGTTCTCCTGGTTACCAAGGATACCTTTGCCTGGATGATTGCGCTTTAGATCGTTACGGTCTGCACTGCAAGTTAGCCTGCGAGTGTTCAGCGGGCGACCTTTGTCATCACATAAACGGCATGTGTTTGGATCTGTCCCGAGGACGGTTCAGTTTAATCTTAAACGACAGTATAGACGATCTCAGCCTCTTGGTGCGGAAGAGAGACATCAAGCGTGGATTGGAACGACTGATGGAGCTTTATTACGATGCCGAGCCTACTTCTCAGTTTGACGATGAAGGTAGCGCAACTCAAGCGCGCCTTAGCATGCTGAACGGAGACAACGGAACCGCCGCCAACGCTGATAATTCCTCGGATGATTTCTCCACCCCCATCAGCGGAGACCAGGGGAAGTCACCCACAGGAACCAAGCACGTGTTCATGGTCCGCTTGCTCGAGTTACAGACTGTGGTTAAGGAAGACATGGGTAACGCCACTCGAGTTGTGTGCGTTCTGCTCGATAACTTTACCGTGGTGGATGGACACTATGTAGATGAGGTTCTCTCCAGGGTACCAAGCGGGGATGTTTCGTCGTATCTCGTAGTTGAGTACTACTCTGGTAAGCTGTACAAGCCTGGTTCCTCAATAGAGATGCACACCACTCTCATCGTTGGCGTCTCTGTTGGTGAGTATGTTAGTTCGTGAGGAGTGGGGATAATTTTACTAGAGGTTTTTGGCACTTAATATAAACTATACCTGATGTTATGTGGTTCACAGGCATGTCTTGTACCCTGTTGTCTATGGGACGAGAATAATTCGCAACCTTCAAAATGCAACTTGTTCCTGGTAGTTCCTCTGCGTCCGGTGACGTAGTTTACGTATGTTGGGGACACTGAAAACTTCACTAATTTTAGCACGTTTGTCTGAGTAACTAACAGATTGATTGACTGACTTACTGACTGACTGACTGACTGAAGGACGAACGGCTGATTTAGTTAACCCACCAACCGACTCACCATCTGACTAATACTTACTCACCGAGCTTTAAACTCTTATTGCTTGATGATTGTTTGATTTACTGATTGATTAACTCTGACTGACTGACTGATTGATCGATCGGCTGATTGATTGATTGATCAATTGACGTATTGTTTCATGCTTGTCGTTTCACAGGCTTCTTCCTCATACTGGTCATATTAGCTTTGTTCGCGCTCATACGCCGAAGGTACAAACGGAAATGTGGATTCGCCGCATACAAGAAGAGCAATAAAGAGCAAGCCGAGTTTGAGCTTCAACCGTGGATTGGTCGCAATACGGGCTACTTGCTGGCCTTCGACAACCCATATTATGACGTGTTAGCGGCAATGGGATTAGATGATGACGTAGAAGAAGACTACTACAACCCTCTGTATGATGACGTCAGTGTGTACAGTGACAGTGGAGAAAACACAAGCGAGGACAGTTGTCATAAAGATCTTAGTTCCATGGTGATAAGACCGTAGCTGTTATCGTTAAGTAGCATCGCAATAGTCCGTGTTTGGCTTTGAGTAGAAGGCTCTAGACTCAGTAGAGTTTCCTTGCGTTTCACTTCGCAGCTGCGCAATTCTTGTAACGCATTCAGCTGCTCAAACATGAGCCTGTCAGAATTCATGCGCTGCGGCATGATAAAACGCCCATTTTGTCTTCGAGGCCCCTGGGAAGGACCTCAAAAGCTGGTTACAGAAGCCGACCAGAAAAAAAGATGAGCCTAAAATGCAGAGAAAATATTTTGATACCTTTTTAGAATAACACACTAGTTTTTTAGGTTTAGAAAATTGTTTAACTTTTATAACCTTTTTTTACGCGAATACTGCTAGATTAGTATTGGACGATGCAATTTTGGGGGTAGATTTTTTACCATGTTTTGTCTGAAGCACTTACTACAGTTGCCAGCGGTTCATGAGCGAAGAAAGAAAACAACTTGCATGCAAACGAAATAACAGAATATAGAATATCAGGTTGTTTGTCCACGGAAACGAAAGCATGTGTCACCGAAGCGTAGTAACTTCGTGCAAATGCTGAGAACTAGTCAAGTGGTCCAGTTCTGGCCCTCTCTGTCACGCATCGCTGAGCGTAGCATTGCGTGATAGAGAGAGGACAAGAACTGCCCACTGGGCAGTTCGTTTAGTTATTGCATTATTGTCGTTTAGTTATTGAATGGTATTTTGGGGTACCTTGACAATGATTATCTTGATCATTACTTGGTAAGCTAAACTGTTTATTAATTAGGAAATGTTTTGTTCAGGTAATTTTAACTGAGGAGCGCTGAGTTTAAATAGTTAGAAGCTAAGGTCACTGGTTGGTCAGTTGTTAGTGTTAACGTTTTCTTATTAGAGTACTCTTCCATTCACTTTGGAAAGTAGCAAGAAGCTTTCAGAGTTTGTTGACCAGGAACAATGTAGTTTCGGCCGCCATCAACGGAACTGCTGCAGTTCCTGGTGCCACCCGAGGTAGATGCTACTCTCCATGCCTGGTCATTTCAGCAGCTGTATGTCCTATAGACATGAGTAGTGACGTAAAGGCTCGGCAGTGGTCACTCTGAGCTACATGTTAGAGCACGTTGAACGAAGGTTGTGGCACGACTCGATTTTCGCAATTGCTAACCTAACGCATTGCAAGTTCGGTTGAATGTTTAATGTTTATTAGCAGATTTGCATGTTGGCGTGATTTGACTACAACTACCAGAATTCCTTTCGTTTTCTTTTTTCTTTGGTTTTTTTTTTCCTTTTCTTTTGTGTGGTCAATGGCAAATAAAATGGAAATTTAAATTTCGAATTCCTAGTGGGGTTCACATAACAATCGCCCTAATTAGCATAAGAAAGAGAAAGTGAAGGATTCTGGTAAGTAGTCACATGACGTCATCATGCAAATTACCTAATAAGGGCATGCCCTTGTTAACGTTTTGGATGCTCTAAGGTAATTTTACTTCCTGTGTAGTTAGAATGAACTGAAACGAATGTGGTTACTTCAAGCCTTGTTTAATATATGTATTGTTGAAACAACGAAGCGAGAACTATTTTGTTTTGTTGGGCATTGTGTTTTCTCTGTTATCATTATAGATTTTAGTACGCTATATGTTTCTTGTTCGTATACAACCATGAACAAATTTATACTGCCGTTGGGTCATGGGATGCCCAAGTAAAAGTTTTGCAAAAAAAGATAAATTTTGAATTTGGTAAAAAGGTTACCTATTTATATTAAATTAACGTTGTATTTAAACAGTTCAAAACTTGTTATGAATTAATAAAAGTAAATTTCCAGTGATTCTGTTGGGTCACTCTTGAGTAGAGAAAATGAAACAAGTGCAGGCAATTGCACGCCCTACAATTTAATCAACGTGATAATATATTAAACACGAGAGACGGTGTTTTATCGGGATATCCAAACACCGAGAAGAGAGTTAAAAGCGACGCACAGGGGAGTATTTTGACGAAATTCGAGATGTTTGGATAGCTAATGGAACACTTTCTCAAGTGTTTGATATATCTTCTCAATCGAAACAAAAACCGGAGAAGTAAAATCGTCAAAATCTATGCTAATTAACACCGGGTATCCAAACTACCGTCACGGCCATGATTTGATGTTTGAAAATTGCACGAGCCTTGGCTTACTCTCAGCCAATCTCGAGGTATTTTTCTCAGTCGTGGAATAGACTAATCTGAAGAAACGACTGTCACAAACTTTTTCCAAACCTAGCCTCCCGTGACAGTTACATAAGAGAGTCGCAAAAATCGTCTTCCATCTCTGAAGGAAGATTACGCCTCACGTATTGCCTACTTCATAGATGACAAAACATCGGTTGAGCTTTTACAATCATCGACAGCCAACCTCCCGAAAATGTTCGAAAATCGTCGTAGGCCTGTAATCTTCGGCTTGTGTTCGGAAGTATTCGGTTCATGTGCGGAAGTCTACGTCAATTCCAGACTCTCAGGGCATCCTCGACTGTTACTGTTAGCCCTTTGTTCACGTCAAATTACGTTATTTTTCGGAGGTTTAATTCAATTTCAATTCACTTGCAGTGCTGGAGACGTATCAAATGGTGTGACCAAACCCTTTAATTTTGGGCTGACACCCTCAAAACAGACTTCGGTGTTCTTTAAATGAAATTTTATTCACAGCATAAAAGCCTCGTTGTCACCATAGTTAATATAGGGGACTGGTTATGAAGCCCGGCAAACATCACAGGGGTAAACAAAGATGGCGAGATTTATGTTGGAAGGTCCACGACAGTGCACAATCTTTTGTTTTGCCCTCATACACTATGCATGAATTATGTAACCAACACGTTTCTATTGGTTAGTTTCTCAGAACGGAGTAAACAACTATTGTATTTTGTGCACCGTCAAAGCCAAAAAAGCGAACAAAAACCTAAAACAAAGAACTTTGTCGAGTTTCATAACCATTCCCCTCTATTAACTATGTTGTCACTCACGTCTACATATGCGACATTATTGTTCATTCAAATTATTTCCCCGTTTCTGATTGGTTAAAGCTACACGCATAATAAACCATAACCATCGCAGTAGATTTTCCAATTTAAGCAATTGGAAAGAAGAAGCCTGAAAAATATCAGGGATTCGAACCCATGACTTCCGCATGACCAAGTGTTTGATATATCTTCTCAATCGAAACAAAAACCGGAGAAGTAAAATCGTCAAAATCTGCATCGCACCGGTATCGCGGAGGTCATGGGTTCGAATCCCGTTGAAGCCCTGGCCCCAGTTGTTCAAAGGCTGGATAACGCTATCCACCGGATAAATCGCTATCCAGTGGATAAGTAGTGACAAAACAAACCACGCTATCCACTGGATAGTGATTTATCCGGTGGATAGGGTTATCCAGCCTTTGAACAACTGAGGCCTGATATTTTTCAGGCTTCTTCTTTCCAATTGCTTAAATTGGAAAATTTACTGCGATGATCACTCTTTACATTCATCTACAACCGCAGTACAAATATGAATTATTTCATATATACTCCACAAACCATAACCAGCTGCTGTTGACCAAATATTGAACCAATGACGTCAAAAGTGCAGCCCGCTGCAGATTATTGAACCGTTGACCGAGAAAACCTGGGGACGAGGTTGCGTTATTTTTGGTGAGCAGAAAAACAAAGAGCGAAATGGCGAAACTCCTTTAAGAACGGGGAAATATTTTGAATGAATAATAAAGCAATTATTGAATTCGGCTTTTGTAGGATATGAACAATTCTGCAGATCTCGGAGGGTGTTATCTACCTCGGCCTTCGGCCTCTGTGGATAACACCCTCCTTGATCTGCAGAATTCTTTATATCCTACTCAGCCTCATTCAATAATTGCTAAATATACAACGTATATGCAGGTTCTATGTACATAATAAAATACCTTTTTCGTAAATAAATTATATGAAAAACGTATCAAAACAATTGGACGCCGAATTTATGTTGACAAGTTCCCCGAGTGTCTCAGTTGTTCACTACAATGGCGAAAGTCGCTACATTCTTGAATCTTGATTTCTCTCATCTCCCGGTAAAACCAAATTGATTCGAAAAACCAGAAACTAGAGATATTATATTAGATTGAACATATAGTGCAAAAAAACTCAAGGGAAACGACTTTTGGTTCGAGTAATTGGGAGGTTTGAGAAATCGCCGGGTTTGTTCTTCAAGAAATCGGCATTTCAGTGTATCAAGATATCAATGCTACCGTTGAAAAAAGGCAATTTTTGTACCCACATCACCAAGACCTCTTAGATGGTTGCAATGACCTCTACAACGAGACTAAGACTATGCTTAGACTTACAGTCAACTCTCTCTAAGACGGACACCACCGGGACCGGCCTCAGCTGTCCGTCTTAGAGAGGTGTCCGGCTTATAGAGAGTCGACGTAACATGACACCAGGAATTTTAAGATAATAATGGTGAACCTGTGCACAGTGAATAAGAGTCTGTTTAAAGTTTCTTTTAAGTTAATTTACTGGAACAAAAACCTACAAACTGGAAAAGAAAACTTTATAAATTGAATCTCTTGGCCTTTATACAATCAAACGGATTAACTAGAGTCCAAACAGTGAACAGTACATTCTGCAAACGGGAACATAACCGTCTTATGACTCAGGACTGTCTTTCGCTGCACCAAGTGTAAAAAAGATGTCATTTTTTCTTAAAAAACAATTGGTGAAAGCAAGTTAAGTTAAAAGCTTCTAATAGTCATGACTTTGGTGGGAAATCTGTGATCGTGGATTGTTTCAGGTGCAACAGTTTAAAATACTCAAAGGGCTGATACAATTCGGTTGTTCATCTCCCAGCTATTTTTTGAATGGGACAAAATGATGACTGATTCTGGTGTTAAAAAGAGTCACGTACTTAATAATTTAAGAATTTTTCTTCCCTAAATCGTAACTTGCGGTCACATTCAGCACCTCACAAGTGTCCGTTGATCATTTCAAAGTGTCCGTTGTCCGTCTTATGGAGGTGTCCGTCTTATAGAGAGTTTGGCTATAGTAAAATGACTGAGAAACGGCCGGGACCAGCACCAGGTGTCCGTCTTAAAGAGGTGTCCGTCTTATAGAGGTGTCCGTTAAGAGAGAGTTGACTGTACTTCGTAAACCAGATTGAAGTATTGAATATACTTGCTATCCGAGATACTACTTAAAATTTGAAATTCGGAAATGAAAAGTGAAAATAGCATCAAAGCAAAATTATTGTTTTCAAACTGGCGCGTACAAAAAAGTTATATGATAGCTTAAGTAACTCTCCCGCCAACAGTAATATGGAATAAGCGATTTGTTATTTACGGTTATAATATACAGCAAGGTATTGACATATAATACATTTAACACGCTAAACCAAGCTATAAAATGCGCACTTCGTCAAGAACTGTTACTCAAAAGTTCAAAATATCCTCTGCAAAGTCGAGATCTCCAACACTGGCCTGCGACACTGTCCGGTCTGTTGTGAGAAGATCATCCAGCTGTAAGAAGGCAAGCAAGTTCAAATGTAAAAAAAAAACTGAGACCGAGGTAAAGGTAAGTACATTCATTTGTTAATAGTATAACACGCATTATTATTCAACTTTCATACACTGTACGAATACCGATGTTCTGATTGGCTGAGTTGTACCACGTGACACGGGGTTGTGACGAGACAACCTCCTTGACGTCATTATCGTGGTGTAATTCTTGGCTTGCACGTGACGTCATCATTTTCTAAAATCCAAAACTAAAGAGCCACCAAAGTTTTTATCCTCATCAGGCATTAGAATGGGTAAATTGACATTTGTTTACAACGTTTCAGCTCAGTAGCTTGCTTCGTCTAGAAACCAGCGAATTTTGAATTTCAGAGTTATGGCGGTGCGTGACATAAAGCTACGAGCGCGTTTGTTGAAAAATATCTTCTTATGTCGTAATTTGCAGCCTATTCAGAGGTTAAAGTATTAGGAAAAGTGCTTATGTACATGCTTTTTTGTTCAGTGCAGATAATAAGTCGCCTAGATAGCCAAAGTAAGTTCGAGATGATTACACTATTTTCCGGCCGCCATGTTGGTGTTCCACGGAGGTACACCAACATGGCGGCTCCATACTGGGCTCTGTAAATTTCTGCAGAATATTTCGACGAATATCTCAGGTTTAGGAAAACGTACAGACTTAAAGCTTGGACAAGTTTCATCTTTACCAGTCTCCTATAGCATCCCAATTTCTTGACTTCATCCACTCAACGATTTTCGATTTATTTTTATATTGCGTGACAGTGCAAGCCAAGAATAGCCGTGGTGTAAATTCATTACACCACTGTCATTACACCATGGCTTCGGCTGACTCAAAGTTTGACGATTTTTGTTTGCAGTGAATTCAATTTGAATAATAAAAATGTTAACACACTCATTGCTCGTGAATTATCGGGATTTACCTACACTCGTTCACTAACAATGAACTCGAAATTTTCAATACCGCACTCGGCGGCCTCGTGAGGTATTGAAATTTCTCGTTCATTGTTCGTGAGCTCGTGCAGGTAAATCCCGATAATTCACTCGCTGAGTGCGTTCACCTATAATTAGCCGTAAAGCACAACGAAAACAAAAACCCGTCTTTCAGTCACCCCGACTCGTCCCTCTCAAGGACGTAACTGCCATTTTTTCCTTGTTTCCCAAAAGAAGGAAACATATGCAACGACTAGCTGGTGACTCAGTGTCGGTACAAATAATTAAATTCGTGCTTTAACCGGGAAGACTTCAATCAGTTACATTTAAGTCCGAGCGACTTGGGTTAAACAACATACAGGAAGTTGTGCTGAGGCCCGTTTCTCGAAGCTCCCGGTAATAACCGGTTAAGCTGTTGTGTTTTCCATTAAGGACGGGAGTTTCAAAAGTTTTGAAAATGGTGTAGTAAAGTTATCAGCTAAAGAAACAAAATGGACTTCATTAGAGGTCAGAACACTCCCTACTCTTCTCGAGACTTTGATTTCAAAATCTGATTTCGGGCCCGTTAAGTTACCGGATCTTTCGAGAAACGGGTCCCTGGTCCGGAGCAGGGTACATGAAAGGTGAAACCATACGTACCCGGTACTCTTTGCTCAGCGTCATCTCAGCCAAGCACCAAAAGGCGCCCTAAAAAGATACTTGTTTTGCCCTTCTGAGTGAGAAATGACGATTGCATTTTTCCAAAAGTTTGTTTCACCCCTCTGATTTCACCCTGAACCCTAAATTTGAACGAAAATAACGAACCTTGGCGCTTCCGCTGTGGAAACTGCTCATAGACAACTGCTCATCAATGTCTTCGGGAATGCTCAAGTCACTGACAAGAAACACCAGAGAATAACAATTACACACTACAGCAACACCTCCTCACTGGATAAAATAACACTGAGTTTTATTCTGCTTATTTGTTAAGGCCTGGGCCGCGAGGGGCCCTGGGACACTCAGGGCTTACTTCGGGTTTTCTAGGTCAAAATGTGAAAAACACGTGAAAAAGAAAACAAAAAAATATTAAGGACGTTCGCACCAATTGTTACTGCGTATCCGTACTGCGCACGCAAATTCAAATGGCACGTTATGTATCGAGCGCGCGCGCTAAGTACTAAAATGAACAATGATGGGGCAGGTGACCATTGCTAAAGCTTTGATTGGCTTCAGCGATCTTGAACGTTCAGTGACCCCTACTTTTCTTTTCAGAAACAGATTTAATTTACAATTATCTCCACATTGTCCAAAAATGAACAAAAAATCAATGTGGGAAGTTAAAAAAAAAGTCAAGATTTCTGTCCACGAGACATGGAATCCTGCCATCTTGCGGCTGCAAGTCGCGTGAGACTATGGTCGCTAAATGCGAACTTGTTCTTTGAGGAGCCACACCATGGCCAGTTAACTAAATTCGCTTAGTAGGTCCATTTAAACCATATGTGGCAGAGAAAATTTCCCTTCAAAGCTCCAAATGCAATATTTTGGGACTTGCAGCCACTGTGGCCTTCTACGCTAACGAAGCCCAATTTTTTTACATTTCTGATATCACTAACTCATCATCTTTCAATGGTAAAATGTTCAGAAAAAATCAATGTTTGAAAATTTTCGCGCGAACGTCCTTAAGTTACTAGAAAATTACAGTTAAACACTCTGTACCTTGTCGGATTGAAATCATCCTCATAATCGTCATTGTAGTCGTTGGCTTCGCCATTTTTCTCTTCATCTGGTATATCTGACGAATACAACAACGTAAAAACATTACGAAAGATACGACGATAATCAGTTGAGTAAAGATGGCGAAATACGAGATACAAAAACCTTCAACATGCTGGGCAACATTGTTTCGTTGCAATTTTTGGTTCGATATTTCGTGTTTTTCACCTTGCGTGATCAACTTGTCGCGCAACAAAAACATTTGCGGTTGAAGAAATGCAGCGCGCTGATTGGTTGATTTGCTTGGTGTGGGTCCAAGACGCGTTGTGAGCTTGATAAAAAATGAGCAACAGAGCCAAAGGTAGACCCGCGCTCTACTTTTCGCAACAACTTTCTATAACCTGCAAAATACATTTTTGTTGTGCGACAAGTTGATCATGCAAGGTGAAAAACGCGAACTTGCAACGAAACATTGTTGCTCGAAAAGTTGTGAGTGTTCGTATCTCGTATTTCGACACCTCAAGGCGCGATGAAAATTTTTGGTCATCGGTGACCGAAAATGCGCGGGCTCTGGAAACGAAATTGAGACGTCCGAATATTGAATACTGAATGACGTAGCTCAAATGCCTGATTGGTTGTCGCTAGATTTTGAAATTTCGAGCGCGAGAAACAGCCAATCAGCATGGATTGAGCATAAAGACTGATGGACTGAGCATAAAGTTTCACTTACCAAATCCGAGTTTACTGATTTTGCTATCGATATCGGCAAGGTCCTGCCAGTTCGGTGATTTAGTGGGTTCTGTAAATAACAGCAAGTCAGTTAAAGAAATGAACACATTTTTGCGAGGAAGTTTAGTTCAGATCTTTGTAGAAGCACTCACCTCTATTGTTGTTATTCATTCCTGGAAGTGGTGGAGCTCCTTTCAACGATCCTAGCCCACTGTTGCCAAGAGACGGAGCACCCTTAAGAGATGACAGCCCGCCAGCAGACTTGGATGCTGAAAACAAGAAACATTTATCTGTTTTAGGTATCAGTTTCCGATACAATTTGTAGTTAACCAATTGAATCCTGAAAATTTAAACTGTAATCAGGTACTCCAATTTTTTAGAGCATGAAAAATCAGCAGAAGAAAGAGTAAAACCACATTCTTGTTTAATTTGCTTGTTTTACCTGTTTCTGTTGCTGATCCCTTTTTCTGATTTTCTCTGCAATAAAAATAAGCATCCATGGTAAGCGATATTCTTTGGTTTCTAGAATGGCCAGATTCAATTTTCAAATACATGTAAGACCAGCTGCAGTAGATGGAATAATGCATAACATACATATCTTGAGGTGAACTGAAAGGACCTAAATTTCCTAGCATGAAATATGTGTAATATTCTATTATTTCTGGCAGAGGTACAGCTGTATGGTAACTAGCAAACGGCTTTACTTCCCCCTTCTTATTCAAAGTGTAATAGCCAATATCACATTCTCGTTCCCAGAGGCCGCGATCCTTTTGGTCAGTGATGGAGATCGCGACCTCTGGCCAGGTCCAACACCGGAAGTCCGTGATTCACGGACTTAATGTCACCCTGCGCATGCTCAGAGTCAAGTCTGACAAATCTGATTGGTTCTGGTCTCAATCTATTGTGTTTACAAAGCCATTCAAAACTGGAATGTCGTTGGACTGGGCCAGAGGTCGCGATCTCCGTCACTGACCAAAAGGATTGCGGCCTCTGGGGACGAGAATGCCAATATCACAGTGTTACAAACTCACTTTGTCTTTAATGGGAAATCAGCAAAAATATCGTCTCCATCATCACTACCAATGGTGACATCTGGGCTTCTGTATTGAATAGATCATACATGCAATTATTGATCATCGCAGATCTTACCTTAACCAAATGGCAATGGTGAAAATATTAGCATAATTAATAATATATCGTGCACATAAAAAAATTATAAGACATTATCTTCAAATCTCTAAAATCATTACACAGATTTAATGCTGACATCAACTTAGCCACTAAATTTCAGCCAGTGAATATTTTTCAGATAGCTTAATTTCTAGTACTATAGGCCCGCAATGCATGCAAAAGAACAAAACTGCATTTTAGTAATGTGCAATTCCAGAAAATATCCATACCTCCCCCACAGAAGGGATTTTTTCTAAGACCTCCCACCCCTCTGGAAATTCTAATTAATCTTCATACATTTCTTTAACTTTTTTGGCCTTACAGAACCCCCCTCCCTCCCAGGAAATTCCAATCCCGTCTGTGGGGGAAGTATGCATATTTTCTGGAACTGCACAATGGGTTGAAAGCTATTACTGGTAGCCACTGGGCTGGTGAGCTAAGCCTTAACAGGCCACTGAATGAACATGTACAGCTGTATTGTATGCATGCCTGGGAGGCAGCGTGGCTGAGTGGTTTGGGTGCTGATTTGAAGCAGGTTCAGCAGTAGCGGGTTCAAATCCTGTTCTGACCACTAGCTGATGCTGATCACGGGAGCCCCGAGTTCAACTTCTCGGCTACGCTTGTAAATAGCCAACTGGTCTAACTCCCGCCAGTTGGATTCTTAACCAAGTTATGTTTAATATTTGAATATTTATTTATCATTGTTTGTTTACACTGGGGAGTGGCCAATTACGTATACATGATAATTTTGTTCAGAAATGGTTGATAAACATATTATTTCTTAATTCTGTAATGAATAAAATGAGTATTGATGAAAAAATTGCAGGCTTTCTTGACAAGCAGACATGTCATAATGTCACAGTCAACAACACACAGACTACACAACACAATTTACCTTTTTCCACTTTTGTCCCGTCTTGAATCTGACAAGGAATTCTGCTCTTTACTAGAGTTGAGTTTTTCAAGGAATGAGTCTTGCTGGCTCTTGTCGGATTTGATGGACCTCTCATCTCGCACTCTTTGCGGAATCTCATCTCGTTTTCTTTGTGGAATCTTGCTTGGTCTTGGACTTGAAGGCTGTCAAAATAAAACACCAAAGGGAGAGAACGTAAAAAGCAAATAACTTACAAAAAGCTTCACAGTTCTTGGTAAAGAGGCTAAAATGTTCACAGTTATGTAATAAGAAGAACTAATCTTGAGTAAAAGTTTCCTAAATCTTTGTTAACAACTATCTTCCAGGAAATGTTTTGTTGATAATAGACTTTAAGATAATTAAGTTGCAATTATATTTTTAATTAAACTGGCATGCATGAAACAAATTTGTAAGACATATACTTTTTAATCATTTTAAACAATGGTAAATAACAGGAATTATCTATGACACACAGAAATCATTAGAACTTTAACCAGGATAAAGATAGAAAGACCTTATTAGTTACTAGTTATTTTTTACTTTGTTAACTTGAGGCTAAGAATTCATATTATAACTTCCAATCACTAGGGCATAGATAACAAATACAATGGAAAATGTTAACTACTGAATTTTAGTCATTAAAAGATAGACAGTGATTATAATATCTTTAAACCTCTGAGAACAATTGAGCAACATGGTTTTGTCCAGTTTAACATGTCTATAATAAAGGCATGACTACTGCTTGCAGCACAAATTGTTTCACACCTAAGATGGCATTTATTCCTCAATAAACAGTTTAATAACATTGATTTTACCACGCTATCATCACTCTCAATGTCAGAGCTAAGTACTGCACCAACATCTTCATCAACCTTCAACAAAGAACGCTTTAACTTTAGTTACCACGTTAAGTTTATTCAATCTATAGACAGTTATTTTTCTCACCAAATTATCATCCAAAATTTCATATAATTTTAATCATTTATTTATTTTCACATTATCTTAAGTTTATAAAAAATAATCAGGATCTCAATTCTGTTCAAACTTTCGTTTTTCAATGAAAGAAATATATCTAGCGATGTGCTAAATTATGCAGCAAATAAAATATAAAACAAAGTTAAAATAACTAAATAAATTGTTTTAAGTTACATGTACATGTACACTTGTACTGTACAGTCAGTTCCTGTGACTGCCCAATTGCTCTAGCAGCAAATTGAAGTAGATGAAAGGAGAATAACAATTATCAAGCCTTATGTGCCTTATGGTATGGAGAGATAGTTGCAGGCACAATCCTGGCTGGAAAGGTTTGGGGCACTACCCCTTGTTCTCACTTACATGTACTAAAAAAAGGGGAAACTGCCAGAAAAGTGAGATCTGTAGTAGTCAAATATTGACCAAGTTGTCATAGTTTTGTTGGTGTATTTGGCTACATTAAGGGCTATTGTTCGATTCATTTTTTGGATGTTTATGGACAGGATAAAGCCTGAAACAAGTTAAGAACAAAGTTTTGAAAGAAAAGAAATGGAAATAGTTCTCAAACACTCTTGGCACAGAAAATGCTGTATATGAGTAGATGTTTTGTGGCCACATGTACCTTGCTTCCACTAGGAGGACTAACACTCCTTGGACTGTCAGCGGCACTATGTCTTGGTGACGTTGAAACCGCCTCTTTTGAAATCTTTCATAATTCAAAGGAAATAAAACGCTTTTTATCATTTGCAAACCAGAACCTAAGCTGTCTAAGAAGAAAGTTACCTTGACGCCCAAACTCTTGATCATTAAGAGTTCTTTTGAAAAGTTTGCATGAGATCAGTTAATTTAAATAGTCCTGAGCTATTTTCAGAGGCTAAATATTTCATATTGTATGCATGATCTATACATGTTAATAATCACAAATGAAAGTATACAGTAAAGAAAGAAAGGAAGAAAAATTTGCTTTGACCTCTTTCAAATGGTGATTGCTGGAAAATGTTGATGAATTAATTCAATCTAATGGCTCACAAACAAAATATTTCATGCATAATATTTTGTGTTTGTACATGTACCATGAATTAGCACCATAGGAGCACAATACGCCTCTTGGATGCATTGCTTGACTATATTTACTGTTGGCCTGTAAACCCGCTCCTGGTCCGGATAAGGTGAAAAAAGAAAGAAACTAGGGAGTGGGAGTCAGTGTGTCGAGGACAAGCTAAACAAGCCAAAAGGGGTTAAAACAGAAATAGATGGCATTGCTTCTTGCTCTCACTTCTTCACTTGTATATTTTATTGTGCTTGGCAGTAAAGCCTGTTCACAGTTCACAGACTATGTTGACTGGTACTGCATGTTATAATATCTCCATACATGTATATCACATAATTATCATACCTCACCACTGGTGCTGGGTGATTTAAGTCTCTTCACAACTTCAGCCAGTAATGGACTATGAGCTGTACTATCAGCATCACTGAGCTTCAACTCCCTTGCAAGGTCGTTCCTTCCAGGATATTTGTCACTCTGAAAATGCCAACCATTATTGAAAATCAGTGTTTCCACTCCAATATATTAGAGGAGACAAGTGGCTGAAGATTAGTTAACAATGAAATCTGTGTTTCACTCTAGAAGGCCTTAACAGTGTATTTTTGGTTTGCAGAGCAGGAAGTGACAAGCAGTTTTTCAACCCCAACCCCTCCGAAAATGGAATGCAAGCCCATCACAGAGTTACCACTCCCCTTCCAGTATTTAATTTGCTAAATACACACTTTAACATCCTGGTGCAGAAAAGCACTGTGCTCAAGTAAAGTTCCTGCCCAAGAACACAATGAACTGATCCCAGCCTGGACCAGGACTCCAACTCAGCCTGTGCACTTCAGAGTCCAGGGCCATTCACTGTGATATTTAAGAACTGATTTGAATTTACTTGTATCAAACATGAGAAACATTACTTTACATTTGCACTTATTATTTCTGCACATCCTTCCTGCCTACACATGCCATGTCATGCTTCGAGTGTATGCTAAGTAATTGTAAAATGAACAATGATAGGGCAGATAGGTATTGCTCATATGGGGGTTTATTATTGTTTGATCTTTTGAATAATTCTCAGTCAGTTTGAAGCCATTTTTCAATACCGGGCCACTTAAAGCTTTGCTTGGAGTTACATCACTGAATTACATTCTTTTTGGCCCTTCATTTATCTCTGCAGTGGTTTCAAATGCCTCAGATTCACTTAAATAAAATACAAAATATTACTAGGATAGTTCGTCTTCCCTGAATCATCTTTGATATTTTAAGATAAAAATCCTGGAGACCATGCTCATTTACCCACGGCAAATTTTCAAAATCAGACTTGTTTTCCATATGATTTATCAATGAAATGAAGTCTGTGGCCACCAATCTTTTCCTTTCTGAAACAAACAATCCGTTATCTGTCGGCACAACAAGTTTGAACAAAGTCTATCCAGCAGAACATTTTCACACAGACATCCTTAACAGACAACTGGCATATATATTTGGCCATCACTTACAAAATTAGTCTCTGGATCAAATACAGCAATGGAGAAATCAAGATCAAAATATTCCAGGAACTCTCTTACTAATCCTGTAACAAGGCGTCCTGATGAACAAAAACAAAAAAAAGTGAGGAACACATCTGCTTTATAGTTTACTTTTATAAAATATTTGTGTTACATGTATCTAGTTTATTTTTTACAATGAACAAAATAAGAATACTTCTCACGCACCTCTGGGAGCCATTGTTAAGCTGACCGTCACAATGAACAAAACAAGAATACTCACCTTCACTTGTGCCTATAAACTTCTTCAGGTCAGGATTTACAAGTGTGATTTTTCCCTGAAAAAAAAAAATAAACAAACAAATAAGAAAAAGAGATGACAATTTCACTCTCTATCAAACTTGGAAAATACTGCGCAGAAAAGGATTTTCATACACTGAGTTTTAAGTGGCATGTTTTCAAACAGCTGTGTTGGAAATTAGAACTTGCCTGTTCACCCAAGTAAGTGTGATAAGCATTGGGCGATTACAAGTCATCAATCACTTGCCCATTTAGCATGTAAAATTTTCATTTTTAGAAAATTATTTAAGATTACATGTAAGTATTGACAACACTCCATTTTATTTCCATTTTAGTAAGAATATCTCTAACCAAAAACTTACCAATGTTCCTTTTACCTTTCTAAAATCTCTCGAGTTGCCCATTTAATTTGCAGTAAACAGCAGTAATTAGTGCATGAAATCGAAGATGGTACACAACAGGAACAAGCTTAGGGTGTTTCTTGCTAAAAATAAATCTCACCAAGATACAGCAATAGAAACTGTTTTAAAAGCAACAAAGGTACATGTACCTCTGTTATAGTTATCTTTGGGTTTTGTTAGATTTAGCATACAGTAATTTTTCTTTAAAGGAAAAATGATGGTCAGTCTTCTATGTACAGACAAATTGTTTATTCCCAAGTCTTGATTCTAGTGCCAGCTGTCCACGAAGCTGCTTTATCAGTTAAAACTACAGAAATGTGGAAATATGCCAAAAGTTGATGAAGGAGAATCAAACACTAAAATGGGTCTGGGATCCTATGGAGACCTCTTGCACTGATAGGCTGGAGCAAGAAAGCTCAATACCAAATGCTAAGACGGGCGTCCATGATTACGAGATACCCCAAAACAGTCTAGTTTATGAATTCACTGTGGAGGTTTTTTGTGATAGGGTTGGCATCTTTCTGGGTGAATGAAAATTATACCAGGCTGAACTATGAAGCCACACATTGGGAGCAAGGTTAATTTATTGAGTTCATATTTTCCCGTGCAGTGAAATGATGTGAAGTATATATGAAATATTTCATATTTGTACTGCGGTTGTAGATGAGTGTGAAGAGTGATTATCGCAGTAAATTTTCCAATTTAAGCAATTGGAAAGAAGAAGCCTGAAAAAAAAAACAGGGCTTCAACGGGATTCAAACCCATGACCTCCGCGGTACCACATTGGGAGCAAGGTCAATTTATTGAGTTCATATTTTCCCGTGCAGTGAAATGATGTGAAGTATATATGAAATATTTCATATTTGTACCTTGCTCCCAATGTGTGGCTTCATAGCTCAGTTGGTAGAGCATCACACCGGTATCGCAAAGAAAAAACCGGACGTGGGTAAATATGATTTGCGTGATAAGAAACAACATACGCTCTACTTACAAATAGTTCTAGTGAAACAACCGGGCCCAGCACCACAATATTAAATGCAGGTAAGCAACATTTCACAGAAAAAGTCTTATTTTCAATATTTTGCCCCTTGAAAGCAAATATCGTGCAATATTAAATAAGCCTAAACAATGCATAAGCACATGGCAAACAGCCTGACAAACAACAGAGATGTCAACATTAACAGAACAGGATTAGTTCTTTTACAGAGGGTTTCACATAACTTTTGACGAACGGGTTCCGAAGTTTGTTCGGAATTTCCAAAGTTCGCTATGAACTTGGCAATTTCATTATGTACTTGTCAATCAAATTGTGAACTTGGAAATGAAGTTGTGAATTTCACGCCGAACTTCGTTGGGAAGTTAACAAGTTCATTGCGAGAGAAGTTCGCGCCATTCGGTGAAATTGTCTCGGAATTTCCTTAGACGTTGTGGTCACGTCAATTAGGAATTACCAGTTTTAAAATGCGTTATAATATGTTGCAACTGAATTTTCCCAGATGTTATCCGATACCTGCCTAAAAATAGATTACAATTTCTGTCGTGTTGGTTTTTTTCTCGGGTAGCTTCAGATAGAACTTCCACGCATAGTGGTTTAAAAGTACTTTACTTTTAAATATATCAGAGATAAAAAACCTTTTTACAGGACATACGTCATTCTAGAAATTGCGCGAAAAAAACAAAATATTTCACTGTCGTGTTGTTGAACTTTCGTATTTGCATTACCACTGTAAACCAGATACAAGTCACGCCATCCGTCTGTGATGTGGAGTCCCTCTGTACCTCAAATAATTTACATTTCAGAAGTAAACATCATAAAATAAGCCTTGCTTGGTTGAGAAATGTTTTCACTTTGTTTAAATTCATGTGTAGTTATATTACCAAACCAACTACATCGAATGACGCGAACTTCGCTAGCGAGGAACTTCGCAACTTCCCAACGAAATTCGGCGCGAAATTCAAAACTTCGTTTCGAAGTTCATGATTTGATTGACAACTACGTAATGAAATTGCCAAGTTCGTAGTGAACTTCGGAAATTCCGAACAAACTTCGGAACCCGTTCGTCAAAAGTTATGTGAAACCCTCTGTAAAACAAAGGCTAACTGCCAGTGAACGGAAGTGGCCTGTCCTTGAGCAGACGTTCGTGGGGAGGAACGCGTGACGAGCCTAAGAACGTCTGCGTGAGAGGCTACTCTAGGCAAAGATTTCTTGTGTTTATTTATCTATGCAATGAGATTCAAGTGATCTTGGATCACTGATCGATCCTGGTTTACCCTAAGCACCCTAAATTAAGCTCGGCTATCCCAGAATAAACTGATTAATGACAAGATTTTACTTCCCATAACATATATGAAACAAACCTCAGATCCCTCTTGTTCCTCTAATGCTAGAAAGACACTTGCTCTAAGCTGCGCCTATTAACATCACAATACATAGAACATACTTGTTACCTAGATCAGTGATCTCAGGGTACTATTATTAACAGTCGAAACCCCCAAGTGTTTCCCATGTACAAATTCAGTCCTCAAAATATCAACAGCAAAACACCTTCGTTTTGAATGCTTATATTACTATTTCTCGAAAGTCAGATAATATTGAATTGCAGTACCAAATCATTTACTTCAAAGCCTTTTATCGACAAAAATGTCATAGACCGAATTAGGAACTGTGGTTTCGTCCAGAAAAAATAACACACATAAAAGCTTCTCGAAACCAGGCATTCTGACGACCTACAAAATTTTCCGAAAAAAAAATTAAACATTTTTTTGAGGTCATAATTGAACCAAATGAATTGTTGATGAAGCCAAAAGCGTTTTTTATGGCAAAAAAATGTAGCACGAATTATGTATTTCGGTTTAAGTTATAAGTTTTGGGCTTTTGTCTTGACAGAATTGAGAAAAAAGCATTTTTCTTTGCATGGAAAGCAGTAGTGATTAAAAGAACTAAAATCAACTAGCTGAAAACCACAAAGAAAATTTTCAAACAAAAATTCTTCATTGTTTAGTTGCAGCGGAGTGTTCGCGCCATATTTACGAAATAAAATGGTCTCACAAATCGAGTTAAACATGTACTCCAATTACCGAAATTTTGAGATAATGTAACACTCGATTCAAATCGCACGTTTCCCTACCCTGATTTTTCCGAGCACACCTTTACTTTCCAAAGTTTGAGCCACCATATCTCTTAACTCCGTGTCCTCTTCCGCCGACATTTTGAATTTTGCCCCGTACCCAGGCCTTGCCGAGTTTTTTCGGATTCCGAACATACATGACGGAATCTAACGAAAGACAGGTCGGATTACGAGGTCCCGGATGCCCGCCAAATTTGTTACTCACGTGTGTCTATTTTGGTCGTCCGCCATTTTCTGCAAGACACAAGAAGAACACACCATCGAAAACCATGGCTGTGCAACCTTGTCAACAGTTTTCTCTAGGTGATGATATCGATTTAATAGATCTGATTGCAATTCCACGATAGCATAAAGAAATTTTATTTTATACGTCTGCAGATGGAGCGGCAGGACAAGGCTTCCTTTCATTTTATCGATCATTACCTGAGGTGAGCAGTGGGCCTATCCTTTTTGTAATGTCGATGTACGTCATGTACCAGTATTATAAGCTTTATATAAAAATGTCCTATCTCGTTTTTCTTCCTCACCTTTAGAAACCAGAGACAACCTTCCGCGTTTTTGATCGCTCGGTGAGTAACAACGCTTACCTCGATTGTAGAATACGAGGCCACTCATTTACATATCCTAGTAAATTGAAATGGTTCCTTTTAATCAGGGCCTATCTAATCGATCGAAATCGATCATCGAAAATGTAATCGATTAATCGATAATACTCGATAATACTCGATATTTGTCGATTGATTAGACAATTTAATCGATTGAAATCGATAATCACAATTTTTTTGTCACATCGGTGGAAATCTAAAATCAAACACGCGATCTGATCTTATCATAACACTGCATAGCACTTACCTTCAAGCTTACCTTCGAATCCGCTTTGTCGATAAAGATGATGTTACTTTCTCCGGTGGTAGCGACTTTACTTGTTTTTTTTTCACCAGGATCACCGCTGTAAAGCTGTTTAAAGCAATATTTCAGCAGATTTCACCCAAGCAGTCCTATGGTGCTGTGTACTGTGTACTCGATCTTTGCTGTACTTACGATTATTGAATAACGATATTATAAACTAACAAACAAATCAAAGGAAAACTTTTACGCGCCCTTGTACTCTAGAATTGTCAGAATCGCAGTAACTATCCGGAGTCACAAATGTAAAAACTGGCAAACTGTCATCCGTTCTCCAAGAATTTAGAAGGGTAATTTTCGAGGGCTTATGGGGAGGCACACATGTTGGCTTACGCAGTGCGGAGTGCTTGTCTTCCTCCATTTACTTTTCGATATTTGTCGAACAAATCGATTAAATCGATAGCTAATTAGAGAAATCGATCAAAATCGATAGTCACAAAGACGCGAGTGATCGATTTCTATCGATTTCCGATATTAATCGATTAATTAGTATCGATTACGATCGATTACGATCGATTTCAATCGAGTATCGAAAATATCGATTAGATAGGCCCTGTTTTAATTCTATGTGCTTCGTTCGTAGAGGCGTTGACGGATATGTTAATAAGTGGCCCGGCATTGTAAAATCGCTCTAAACCGGCTGAGAATTATTCGAAAGATCAAACGACACTGAACCCCCATATGACCCCTCAGACCCCTTCAGGAAGTTTCTGTTGGGGGGAGGGTTAAAGTAAATAAAAAATAATAAATCTGTGTTTTAAAATATAGACTTACCTTAATTGTACACTAATAAACAGTGAATAAACAAACAAATTTACAACCTATTTAAGGAAAAAACGAACAGTCTCATACTTAATAGGCCCTTTGCACAATCCAGTCACGTGGTACAGAATAAATTATGCTGGGAAGCAAATAACACAGTGGGACCTGCAAAACAATGGAACTCTTTGCAGTCAAGCCTGGCTTTTCTTTCTTCAAAGTAAATCTGCCCCACCTCCCTCCCCCTCCTCCTGCCTTACCAAGCTCAAAATTAATAGGACACTAACATTTGGACAAAAGCAAGGGGGCAAAATCTATTTATGTTGACTACTAAATAAAGAATAATTATTCCTTAATCAATGTATCTGTGACCATTTCCCACCCCTGCCACAACCTGTCTCTCTCAGAAATTCCACTCAACTGAAATCCTCACCCTATTAATTTACTCTAAAGAACAAAATTATGCCATCATTATCCCCACTGTGTTATAGGCTGACTTTGAGTACCCAAACTGCGAGGATCACATGAATTGCATGACCTTCTGTGTATTTAGAAAGAAAATCCCACAACTTTACCGAAATGGCTTAGTTTTCTGACCACTTGTTGTCATGCTTCATAGGATTATTACACTGTTCATGGCCCTGATGCATCATTTGCTGCAAAAGAAGTCTTTAAGACAGCAAGTGTCATTAAATATCTTGGGGCAGGTATGTTTTCTGAGGTGAATGATGGCAGTGAAATACTGTACTCAATCTTTTGTGTTCCCCACGCATATAAACCTTACGGTGAGAAATGTTGTGTCAACATGCATATTGCCAGGCAACAGGCGAAACAGTTACTTTGTATATCACTGGTTCAGGGTGCATTCCTTTGGGATGGTATAAATCAGGATTTAGTGTGATTCAAGTGTCTGATCACTCAGATCATGGGTTGCATTATCGGTTTCACTGTTGCTTCATGATCTGAGTGATCTTGGATCACTGAATTCTGATTCAGACCACCCCAAGGGAACCCACCTTTAGATTCAGTCTTTGTTCCTCATGGTCTTGATGACTTTGTGCAGACACCACAAAGTTTAATGTTCATTTTTAAGACCTTAAGGAAGATTGCTGGTAACAAAATCATTCATGTATGTTATAAGCCAACTGCAGAGTGCAAATATAATCTTTTTGAGTGTCAGGGTTAGTTCCTACCATATTTTCCTATCTGCTGAAGGGACTAACAAAAAATTGTGCTCTGCAAAACTCACAAATGAATTAAAATTAAGGAACCAAATATGGCTAAAAAGCCTCAGAGCTTGGTATGATTAGTATGTTCTTTTAATGGGAAACTATTCAAATTGTCCAGGAAGTGTTGTTAACTATCACTTTAATGGGTGATTCCAGAAATTATTCATATGCTGCCATAGGTGCCATCAACATTTTTACCTCTCTTGCCTTCAGAAATTCCAATTTGCTCTACTCGCCTATGTCTTCGGAATTTCAAAGTCATTACCCGCCCTCTCTTTTGGAATTTCCAAATTTTTTTCAAACCTCTGGAATTCCTGTTTAACTGCCTAAAACTTCCAGTGAACAGGAAATTTTTGTTTTCTCCCTTTGAAGAAAATTCTTGCTCACAATTTTCAATAATTAAACAACTCAGACAAGTGTAATTACATTGAGGTACACTTTAGCTTTCCGCGTAATAATGAATATTCTTTTTTGTGGTAGTTCCAGTATCTTGAAGTTGCTTACCACCAAATAAAACTTCTAGTTTTCTTGCCATTAGCTTCATTTTTTCAGGAAGGTAGATCACATTGATACTCATGGAAGTCCAATGTTATGGTTCTTGAGCGGTTACCCACTGTCATGTCATCTATATTATTAACCCAAGATCATGTTCATTAACTTTAAGGCCTCCTTGATCTGGAACTTGCTGCACAATTCATACATGTTTCATCTAACATCATCCCTATGTATGCTGCCTTATCTATCTTTAGGCAGCTTGCAGTTGGCGTAAGTTCATGCTTGATTTACAAAGTAGAAAAGTAAACAGATCAGTGATTTCAAGCGAAGCCCTCACCATCATCCCCCCGGGAAATCCAAAGCTAAAACCCCCAGGCCTTTGGAATTCTGAACTGTGTTACTCTCCTCCCCCACAAAGCCTTCAGAATTCCAGGCCAAGAAGACCCCCCTCTCCCTTAGAATTCTAAGATGCTACCTGTGGTATAAATATGGACTTTTTCTGGAATCACAAAGTAATGTTACATCATTAAATTCTTTTACAAATTTATAGTAACAGTACTTTGTTGTTCTGATTGTCCTTGCTTTTCAGGAGAGAAGAAGGTTCCATCAGTCATTTTAAGCAAAATGAATTTTGAAAGCACAGTGCGTGACCTGCTGTTGGTACGTCAGTACAGAGTGGAAATGTACCGTGCAAGTAAAGGAGGAAAGAATACATCAGCATGGGAACTAGTTGCCAAGGTATATAATGAAAGAGATAAATTAAACAAAAATGAATCAATAACACAGTATTTGCATAGTGATAATGTAATGGTGGGAGGCATAGTAGGCTAGATTCTAGATTTAGCATCCCAAGGTCAACCTGTTGCTACATGAAGGTTGGAGGTAATGTGTTCTTGGGCAAGACACTTTGCTAAAATTAAAAATAAAATTTCACAGCTAATCGCTGTCGCAAAGTACAGCAACGACGCAGCTCAACAAGGTCGAACTGAAAGCTTACAATGGTGCCTCTGGCAGCCGCTATACAGTCCATGTGTGACCTTGGAGCACAGCTTACAGCCAGCTGGAATCAGCTGTATGTTGATTTTTGGTGAGGGAGGAAAACTGGAGAACCCGGAGAAAAACCCTCAAAGCCGAGAAGAGAACCAACACAAACTCAACCCACTTATGGCGTTGGGCTCGGGAATCAAACCTGGGCCACATTGGTGGGAGGCGAGCACTCTCACCACTACGCCATCCCTGCTTCCCTTTACTCGTATGAGTGTCTCTCTCCACCCATAGGTATAATTGGTTATGTGCAAATTTAATACTGGGGGGGGGGGGGGGGAACACTGTGATGGACTAGCATCCCATCCAAAGGGAAGTAGAAATACTCCTAGTTACTCACTTAATGTTACAGAACCAGTAAAGCGACACTGGTAGTTTTGACCACTTGGACTGATGTACAGTGTGTAGACTCTAAAAATATGTACAGCTATGCTGTTTGTAACTTGATAGTTATGAACAGTTACCAAAAGAAATTTTCAAATTTGACACTGGGAAACTTTTATCAATAGACAAAGTTCTTTGACTGTAATAAATTAATTTCTTTTAGGCATCTCCTGGGAATTTACAACAATTTGAAGATATCCTCTTTGAAACAATGACATGTCTGTATCAGCAGTTGTCATGGCAATCAAGCTTGCATAGAGAATGGCCAAAGGGTATATAATTCAGTTTCTTAATAAATTATTAATATATTTATAATAACTTTTACTTGCAATCTAATTAACATCATGCAATTAGGGTAAACATTTATCAGCAAATTGCATTGCTTTGACCTAATTAATGGAAAGCCTTTCAACTGGAACACAGATGTTTGTTTTAGACTGATACTGTACTAATTAGTTTGAGAATGACTAGATTGAACTCTCGTAGCCCAACATACAATAGGAGTTACAGAGAAAGATTAAACTTCTATTTAAACTTCAATGTTAAAAAACCCTTTACCAGCCAGTAGCCACCTCTATACAGTGGTCATTAAATACACATTTGATCTCAAGCATCCCAAAAATTCTTTTATTAATAATTAACTTACATGTAACATTTTTTCCTTCAGATGGTGGGTGCATCATATGCAATGCTGCAGCAAGAAAGCTTGGAGTCTGTGATTTGTAGATAATGATCAGTTTTCTAATCTAGAGGTGCATGGAATTTAAATGTTTTAATAAGTAGTAAACTATCTATTATTTGCTTTAATGCCCAAGTTGCTAATGGAGGGTAAGGTGCCTCAAAAGCCTGCGGCTGCAACCGCAATCAACAACCCCAAGGCACTAGAACACCCACTGGCCTGCCCAACCTGCAACCAAGCCACGACCCCCCCTCCCCCCCATGCCAAGCCCCCCTAAGGCACCTGTCACACTCTAGCCTGATAGCTCAGTGGAAAGAAAAGTTCATTAGGGGGATAGGGAGGGAACACTGAGTACCGCTAAGCTACAAAAACTGAGCCCACAAATGTCACGCTAACAGAGTAATGAACATGCTGCAAACACATGGAATGACAACGCATCAGCTATCCAAGAATACCACTGGACAAAGTCAGCGCCAGGGCTCCCACAGCCGTATGACTGCTGCAAACGCTATGAAACACACCAACGCCAAACAAACGCTACTACACGGCCAAGACAATGGCCAACGCTTACAAAGAACGCCGCTGACCAGACTACCTCCTGGCCGTAACTCTGTACGTACATAAACTATATCAAAAACGCTACAGAACACACCAAATGCTCAACAAATGTTAACAGATGGCCAAGAAACTAACACCACCTACAAAAAATGCTACTGACCAGATAAGCTCCTAGTTGTTAACTATGTTCAATTCCATTTAACTATATTTAACGCCCAAGCCGCTAATGGAGGGTAGGTGCCCAAGAAACCCAGGGACTGCAACCGCAACCGCAACCCCAAGGCACAAGAACACCCGACTGGCCTGCCCAACCCGCAACCAAGCCACGAGCCCCCTGTACCATTCTGAAGGGATCTCCAGGTTGAAATAACCTGGAGCAAGGGGGCTCGGCACACCTAGGCCCAAGCCCCTGACAGTCCCAGCCTGAGGCACCCACCCCCACTGGTATCCAGAATAATCCACTACCTGTCAAGCCACCAACTGGGAGGAGACATGGACAATGGAACTAACTGGAGTCCGGATATAGATCTGGTACGCATTGCTAGACCAATGCCCTAAGCTTTTGATATGGTGATCAGGAACTCGTGCTGCTGCAGTTGTTGCTGCTCCAATATGGAAGCTGTGACCACAGTATGAGCCAGAGTACCCTACACCATTTAGAATTGACTGCACAGAGGATGATAGCTGCTGCCGAGTAAGTTTACCATCACTGAACATTAACAGGGGTCCGGGAGCAGACCCACGTAACGACAAGTAACTGCTTAAAGCTGTTATGGGGCACACAGAGCCCACGCCACGCCCTATGTAGATATCACAACCCACGTGGAAGGGGTCTGTTTTGGAACACTTGATATGGACTTTAAAACAACAAGGGTTCACCAAAGAGTCCACTTGCTGGTTGTCAACAGTCATATGGGTGTTAGGGTCAAACACAGAGTTGACTGTGAACTCCCCAACCCGCAAAAAAACAAAAAATCCCAAGCAGCACGCAGCCCACAACATCAAATGGTCTCTAGTAGACAGATCCAGACAGTGCTGAATGACCTGCAGAAGATCGACTGTGATCGTGAGGCGCCTGGGTGATGCTGGACCCTGAACCCACTTAATGCCCCTTAGTAGACGCTGCAAATGAAGACAGTTGACTAAAGGATCAGGAAGGCCATGATCGATGTGAAGTGAACGTACTGCTGACAGATAGACATTGATGAAGGAATGGTTCAGCTTGTCTGCCAATAAAGAAGCAAAGCGCATGAAAGTCTCTTCATTTGCTGGGGGGATGGAACCATCCTCCATAGCATGGCCATCCTGGTGGAAAAAGTCGAGAAATCTACGTTGGGCTGAATGGTACACTGGTCGGGTGGAAGGTGCAAGACCTTGGGTAAGAAGGAACTGACACTTCTGAGTCACGATATCTGAAGTGCTGCTAGAAGGGAGGCAGGAATAGGGCATGGGGTCGTGTCGGCATGAGGTACCAGGCATCTGAACTGCTGAAATTGGAATCGAGAGAGTGCATCAGCAACTGGATTATCTTTACCTTGAACTGATGAGGCTGTCAATGAAAATGAATGATGGATGGCCAGCATAGTCAAATAACGCAGCAACACCATTACGCTTTTGTCCCGCGAGGTGCCAGACTTAAGTACAGCCACCACAGACCCATCATCACATAAGAACTCAACCTGCCGAGATACCCACTGAGCACTACATAAATAGGTGGCCACCACAATCGGGAAGAAGTCCTTGTGCGCTATAGATAACTAACTTTGTGCAGCTGACCAGGCACCGGAAAACCAGTGGGATTTAAAAATAACACCATAGCCCAAAGAGCCAGCTGCATCTGACAAGACCTGGAAGTGCGGGAGAGGGACCCATATGGGCATACAGAAAAAACAGAGGCCATCCCAAGTTTGGAATAGCTCATGCCACCAAGTTAATCCCGAAGAAATTCCTGATTAAGCCTGATGGAGTGATCCTCACAACGAAATGCGCAAAGCAGATTGATTATCTGGCGAACTTATGTCCTACCCTGTGGGGCAACCTTGCAGGCATGATGGAGGTGGTCGATCAGGGATTCCAGCTTGTCCAGGTGGATTGCCACATTCTGATAGGCATTGGCCACGTCGAACTTGGCCATTAATGTACCTCGACCCACAGTCATAATGCCATCAATGAAATCATCAACTGAAATGTACTGAACTGTGAATGGAGGCTTAGGGATGCCATCATTTCCGCTTTGCCCCTCTGGTGATGAAAGGTCCAAAATGAGACGCAACTTCCCAGACTGATTATTTTTGGAGATCACTCCAAAACAACTTACACGCTGGAAACAGCGGTGCTGGAAAAGGACCTGCCTCCCTACCAAAAGAGATTTCATTTTGCAAGTAGGAGTCAATCACTGATGGGTGTTCAGAAGAGCTACGCATGTTCGAAGAAGCAGATTTCAAGGACACCAAGAAGGGGTCAAATCCTATCCAAAAACCATCCCGTATACCAGAAATCACATATGCTACAGCTGATTCATTGGGGTGATGGCACAACTCCGCTTAGAATTGGTCCAGCTGTAATGTTGAGACCTTGGGAACCAGAGATAAGGGGGTAAAACTGTAACACTGGACTTAACTGGAACTGAAGCGGGAACTGAGACTGGCAATGAAACTGGCAGTGAAACTGGAACTGAAACTGGAACAGAACAAAACAATTGTGCCAGCTGGGGCAATCCTTTCTGCTGGCTGGGCGACGCAGTCACATTATGTACATTATGTACAGGTACAACACTGAGCGAACCTCGCCCATCATTTCTGTTCCTTTCTCTCCCCGGGGGAGGGGGAGTGGGAATGACGTCCAGCTGAGCAGGAAAAGGGGCAGTCAGCCTTGGTATGTTCTCCCTCACAGTTGCTATGGTTGTGGCAGAACCTGCACCTCCCAAAAGGCCACTGGCATTTCCCTTCATTCCAGGAATGGCAGAATGGTGTATGTTGGCGGGAGTCCAGGCTGCCTGAGGAAGACTGCGGAAACCCAGAAAGGGAGGATGGCCTCAGTAGCAGTGAGGACGATGTGGACAAATGCAGATGAAAATTATACAGATCCAAATTCATTTTGGACCAATCATTAAGGCCCAAGGCAGCAGCATCCCTTCTAAAGGCCAGATCGTATTCAAACCAAGCCAGACCTTGATATTGATGGGCCGTTTGAATAATGAGGAGCTTATACTTCATCAGGTCCAACCAATGCAGGGGAAAACTGGCATGCAGAACCAGCTGGAAAATTGTGAAGGCCTCAGTCCATGCAAGAGTATCCTTAATTTCAACCTGTCTGCATTTGGTATTGGACATGAGAAGTTTTCCCTCCAAAAAGGTCTGTGGTTCCTGTTCCACAGCGCAAAGATTGACTGTAAGCAGATCCGCCAACTCCACTAACTGGCCCTCTATGATCTTCTTAGCCAATTTAGCTGGGATTGGAGCATAACCAGGACCAACAATGAAAGCTTTCTCGGACTTGGGCACCGATGCAGAATTACTTAAGTTTGCCAGGCTACTGGCTACACTGAGACTAGGGAACAGAGAGGTGATGGGGGCCACGAAGCGGGCCAAGCTTGAGTCAGTGATGGCTGACACGGGAGAAAAAGTAGAAACAAAAGCAGGCAGAGTAAAGGTACGTGACGACGCCCCTGAAAAAATGTTGGCAGCACAGGACATAGCAGTCAATCCAGATGAACAAGATGGAGAGACACCAACAGAAGCGCCAGGGATGGAGGAGTTTAATGGCAAGGGGGCGTTCCCTTGAATTGAGGCGATGATGGTAGGAAGGGTGTGTCCGAGTGCGCGAACAACAGCCATGGCGATTGAGTTTGCGGCCAAAGGAGAGACAGGGCCAGAGGAAACCACTGAGACCACTATCAGTGTGGGGGACGACACAGGTAGTTCCTCCAAGCAAAGACCAGCAGACAAGCTATTGTTGGTAGAATGGGGTGGGTTTGGCATTATGTAGAGTCAAAACAAAAACCAGTGAACGAGGGAACGATAAATCAAAGCAATACAACAGCGGGCAAGGAAACCATGTTCGATGAATGGCAAAATTCTTTTTGTTTTATTTGTTTTGTTTTTTGTTGCTGCTTTTTTTATGTTGGTTGTCTTACTCCAACCTGGAATCACTACACGGAGCCCACCATAAAACCACGCTATCGGACCAGCGAGCACAGATCGGCCCAGATACGAGTGAGCGATGAGCGAGTAGAGATGAACCAAAAAAAAAAATGCAACAGCGGACAAGGAAACCATGGACATGAATGATGAAAATTCTTTTAAATCCCCAAGTACAAAAACGTTACACTAGGGCAGCCAAACGCCAAGCTATCTGAGCAGACATACGAGAGAAGTTGTAGTTGGGCTAGTGGATTCTGTCCTTCACATTTGAAGGGAAGTTTCCAGACAGAAATAATTTGTTTAGGAGGGTGGGGGTCTACTAAGAGTGGCATTTGGGCTAGACTAGATCATAGTTACAGCCTGAAAATGAATTGTTTTTTCTTTGCACCTGTATATAGAAAAGTATCACTGATAAATCTGTTGCTTAGTGTGTGGATGATAATGAGATATATTTCCAGGCTTTGCTGGTTCAACTTGGTCCAAAAGAATGTTTACTGCCACAACATGACACAAGTGCTGACGCAGCAAAAATGCAAGAAGTAATTCAGCGAAGCAATATTCTGATAAGTGAAAGGAAGAAAGGTAAATTGCTGAATTGATTCAAATTCCCTGCACATAATGATATACATACTGTTATAGATAGGCTAAATATAGCTGGTTTACATGTATTTGCCTTCTTAATACCAAATTACCAATTCACATTTTTCTTCCATTTCGGGTGATGTGTAATCATAATGCAATTATAATCTTTGTACAAATATAATTATTTGAAATATTTATGAAACATTCCATAAGCATTTAAAAACAATAAAAGTTTTCACTTGGTAACCATATCAGAAACAGGAACTAATTTGATCTGTATGTGTCAAAGGTCTGTGGAATGAAATACAAATGCAACATAGTAATGTAACAATTATAGTGAAGATGTATGGAGCATTTCTGGTGATGCTTCTTTTATTTTCATCCAGCCGAGTTTTCCAACAAAGATGTGGTTCAGGATCTCAACAGGCTTTTGAAAATGGGTGCAGCTGGAAATAGTGCAACACTAGGTATTAAATGCATTTTTAATTTCTTGTATTTATAAAAAAAAAAGTATTACTAAGGGTAGTTTAAAAATGGCCTTGTGTCTTTTCCTTTGCTGTCATTTAAGGCAGATCTTTTATTCTTATTCTTGTAAAAACTCCTTATAAGGCTGACACCACCTAAACAAACTAATGATGAAAAAAAATCCAACTAGATAATAATGTGCACCACAAGAATTTCACATTGCTATTGGACATTATTCTTTTTTGTGTAACAATAATTAATGAGATGAATCAATTATTAATGTGAGTACTACGTGTAACACAGCATTTCTTTACTTTTGACAGCTGAGATGGACTTGACCCAAGCTACAGCTGCCCTAGAAGCCTTAATTAAATACTTGGAGGTACTTTGTTATTATTACCATGGTAGCTGTTTGTATGTGTAGTGTTTTTATGTGGCTGGGAGCATTACTATAGTTGCAAGTGTCCGCTTAAGAGAGGCATCCATTTGTGGGAGGTTTCTGCCTATGGACGGTGTCCATTTAACCTGAGCTACAGTAGAATTGCAGCAAGCTGGATCAGGTTCAAGTGTGACATCGATCCAATAAACTGCTAGGACTTAGGACCATTGTCAGAATTTGTCGAAAAGTATTCAACATTAATTTAAACTATGATAATCTCTTTCTCACAGTTTCTTGCAGATGAGTCAAACTTTGGCCAGTTTCATCTGAGTACATTTGACCTTACACAATTTATGAAGCTTGATGCTGCAGCTGTCAGGGCTCTTAATCTTCTTCCCAACTCTTTAGATGGTAACTCTTAGATAATGTGCGAAAAGTAAGGCAAAAAATTGACAGCAGGTCTAATTAATGGAGACTGGGTTGTCAAAATTAACTTGCTTTGGTTCAAAATGGCCATCTACTTTTTCATCTGCGTTTGCTACTCTGCTTGCATGCCATCTGACTCTTTAGAAAAAGATGACAAAATCAGCCACCTTCTCAAATGATATCACTGTCTTTTTCAAAACTTTGTGACTAAAATATGGACACAAGACCTCAAGGGCAAACTCGCAAATTAACCTAACTAATAAGACTCATCATAAACAGTGCACTTATTCCTTTTACAGATGAAGTCAAGGGGTTTAATTAAATGTCATGCATTTGTGACCCCACGGAACAATTTAGACTTTGCTACCAGGGATTGTCACAAAATTCAGAATCTTCTGGTAGTTCTAAATAAGTATGTAATTCACCTCATGTATCTGCCTCCAAACTTACACTGCAATTCTGTTTTGATAATATGCTAGGAGGGAACAAGAGTATGTGTTTGACTGGTCTTTTGAATAAGTGCAAGACAGCTCAAGGACAGAGGCTGGTGGCACAGTGGATTAAACAACCTTTGATGGACAAAAACAAAATAGGCAAGTCCTACTTTGCATTGTTAGTACTTATGTCCAGGTTCAAAACTAGTTATCACTTTTTTTCTTTGAAAATACGTCTTGGAAATTGTTGAACATAAAACTTGTTAAACTTATTTTAGCCTTGTGCATATTTTCTCAAAACCTGTTTTGTTTTTGCAGAAGAGAGACTTGATATAGTTGAAGTATTCTTTGAAGACACAGAATTGAGACAAACAATCCAGGTATGAAGTTTTAGAGGGTTAGTTTGATATAAAATTTCAAAAACCATGTGGCATTACTGTGATAAAACTGCTGATGAAGGTTTTGCAAAGACTACCAAAAGTTCAATAATTAAATCTTATAATTTTAAAAGTCAAGGAGATGCCGGCATCTGACGACTCATTTGAAACATAAGCTATGTGGAATTTTCAAGTTGTTCATCAGTGGCATGTCCCAAGCTCCAACTAACAAACTTTAAGTGTGAACAGCAAACACACCCAATTACTAGAGCGGTTTTCAATTCAGTGTCGTAAAATCAAAACCAAAGTAATTACTCTAGCCAATCACAAAGAACACAGACAATACAGTGAACCAATCAAAACTCAAAGTAATTACAGGTAGCTGACGCAAAGCGTGGGGAAATGCAGTCGAACGTTTCACGATTGGTTTTGGTTGTACTTCTGATTGGATGAAAAGGTGGCATGAATTTTTTAAGCCAATCATGTAGCGTAGAAAGTGCAAAACCAATTACTTTTCAACACTCAAATGAAAACCGCTCTAAGCTACAAGTGAATCGTTCATCATTAGTTCTCTATTAATATTACTAGCATTGGGTGTCTGTGGGCTCAGTTTATTACTTGCAGAGCATGCTGTTCATTACTTTGTAATGAGCTGCAGTACTGGGTAAATCATTAATTGTAATAGATGTAATAAAGAATCATTATTTGCCTTATTTAACATCTGGTAGTCTACACAAAACCTTAATACAGAGGTCACTTGATAACATTACTAAAATTACTAAACAATTTTGTTGGGCTCAATTTATTACGTGCAGAGCATGCTGCTCATTACTTCGTAACCAGTACTGAGTAAATCATTCATTGTTATAGATGTAATAAAGAATCATAATTTGCTGTATTTAACATCTGGTAGTCTACACAAAACCTTAATACAGAGGTCACTTGATAACATTACTAAAATTAATAAACAATTTTGTTGCTATATAATTTTTCTACAGGAAGAGCTACGTAAAGTCCCTGATTTTTCTAGATTGGCCAAAAAATTCCAGAGGCAGAAAGCAAGTTTGCAGGTCATTTACAGTGTTACATTATATAACTGTAGCATTTTGCTGTGTGTGTTGGAGATGGGGGGCATTTCTTGTTTTATAGTGGAGTTTATGGGACTTATGAATGTTGTGCCACAAAGCACTATGAACACAAATGGTGGAACAGAGAATTAACTCTGAAGTGTAAATTTAAGTGCCAATTTAACCCATGAATAACCCACTGGGCATTAGCCCTAGTAAAGGGAATAAGGGAACCACACGAGGTAAAGAAAAAATCTTTTGACCTCGGTGGGAATCAAACCCACGACCTCTGGATTAGATCTACCGTTACTCTGCTGACTAAACTACAAGGTCGGACAGGGAAAGTCGGGGGTGTTTTAGGTGGTTAATCGCGACAAAGAGAAAGTAAGGGTACATATGAATGTTGTGCTGCATAGCACTATGAACACAAATGGTGGAACAGAGCATTAACTCTGAAGTGTAAATTTAAGTGGTAATTTCTTTTGACCTCGGTGGGAATCGAACCCAGGACCTCTGGATTATATCTATGGGACTTAGACAATTTGGTTGTTGGAAGCCTTCGAGACATAAAACTGGATCTAAAATTTCATGAAAAAATAAGTCTTTATGTTGCAAAAAATAAGCTACAAAAGTGCAATGAAGTGCTCAAAAAGACAAAAACAGTGACAATTCTCTGTCATTTGTTTTTTAACAGGACTGTGTAAGAGTGTATCAAGCCCTCCATAGACTTCCTTCTTTCACAGACATTCTCATAGGCTATCAAGGAAACCACAATGAACTTATAAAGGAATGCTTCACTACAGCCTTACAGGTGATTACTGTTGATATTTTCCCAGCTGTTACTGACTTTTATGCAAATTAACAACCAGACAGTACAACATATCTATGGTAAAAATGAGTTTTCAACATGAAGATTTGTAACATTTTGTTACTGAAAGGATTTATTTCTGTCACCATTTTGACAGGATCTTGTACAGGATTTTCAAAAATTTACTGAATTAGTGGAGACCACAGTAGACCTGGATCAAGTAGAAAACCATGAATATTTGATCAAGGCTTCCTTCGATGAAGGACTGCAAGGTGTGGCTTTAATACTGGCTCTTATAGGGAATGTGTATTATGCATGCTAGTCATAAACTGTCATTTGAAAGGGGATCTTCTTTTACGTGATTTATCGTCCCTTACTGATGCATGCAGTGAATGCCTAGATTATTTACAAGCTGATTTTGCAATAGCAGAGGATTCCCATGTGCTGAGTGCTAAGGTTCACGACTTTCAGAGTGCTGACAAATTTTCAAAACCTGCAAATTTTAAAATGTTAATTGGGGCATTTGAGGTGAAGTTTTCAAAGAAATTGGTGGATTTCAGATTTCAGATTTGTAATAGTTTTGCACTATTTACAACAGAAAAGAAAATTTGCAACAAGGAAAAAACATTACTGCTGGCAAGTGCAATTTCCTCTGCGCCATATTTCGTATTGTTGTTTAGTCACGTAGCGTGACACATTGTGCACGCTGTCGTTCCGCTTCGTATGCATGCTGTTGTTTAGTTAGTCTCATTGTCACACGGTTCGCGCATAATTAGCTTGTTACCTTTATTACCGCTTTGGCCCGCTTAGTTTGCTTTGTATTTGCATCTTGTCTTCGGTTAGTAAACGTGATCTCTTTTGCTCAGAGTTTTGGCTTAACTTACTGGCGTGGTGGCAGCGCCGACTCTTCCAAGAACCCACAGAGACAAGGACGTTAAAGTGTTCTTCGTTTTTAGCCGCTTCTCTGAACAACCAAACTGGAATTCGTGAACCGTAGACGTGATTACTTCACACAGAGCGCCGAAACAGTGGTCGCTTTCTTCGAATGAAACTATCACTTCGATCGATGCCAGGGAAAACAATTTAAAGTACATCCTGTCCCTCGATCCGAACTTTGCAGACTTTCTTACTGATGGATCGTCGTGGGGTAAAAAAACAAACGCTACGCCTCTACGTGGTTTCTCCAACGATCCTGAATCTGTTTCAGCAGCGAGAAGAAGGACTGCTGCTCAAAAGATAACACATTTGGAAATGATGCTCGGCCAAATTGCCAATTACGCTCCTATCATTTCCCGGAGTTCAATCGTCAAGAATTCTACATCTATTAGCGGCGTTTGGCAAACGATCCGGCAGCATTATGGCTTGCAGTTAACCGGTTCCCGTTTCTTGGGCCTCGCGAATATTTCTCTAAGGCCCGAACAACGTCCTGAGGATTTATTTCAAAGCTTAATGGCCTTTATTGAGGACAACCTGCTCACTACATCCGGCGGAATCACTCATCATGGAGAGATACCTGACACTGATGAAGAACTATCTCCATCCTTCGAAAATTTTGTTGTTCTTACCTGGTTACGCTTACTCCATCCCAGCCTTCCGCGGCTTGTGAAACAGCGATATGGAACTGAGTTGCGTAGTAGGACGTTGGCCTCCGTGAAACCTGAGATCTCTCAAGCTCTCGAGTCGTTACTTGACGAACTCCACACCAGTGATGAATCTAAGGTCTTACGCTCTGCTCCCCCGACTGATCATCGCTCATTTGTTACTGCTCGACGCAGGCTACTACCCAAGCCTCGAGCTGTCAAGTCCTGTCCTCTTTGCCAGCAGGCTGGTTGTCCAGATTTTCGGTCACATTTCCTCAGCAATTGCAAGTTTCTGCCCGAGCCTGACCGTCTCTTCATGTCCAAGGTTCGCCAAGTGGCTGGCATTGAATTAGTTGAGAGCAGTTATGATTACCAGCACAGCCTTGATCAGCCTGGTCCTTCAGATTTTCAAGAATTCTCAAATATGCAGCATTCTCCCTCTGGAGTTCTTCCTACTATGGAACCTCCTGTCACTCGCCGCGTAAACGTCTCTCAGTCTCCATTCCTTCACGCTTTTTACAGTCAT
>JAHPZR010016208.1:17500-50000 GCA_019787425.1 Platygyra sinensis | reverse complement strand
CGGAAGAAAGAAGTCACGCCATATTTCGTATTGTTGTTTAGTCACGTAGCGTGACACATTGTGCACGCTGTCGTTCCGCTCCGTATGCATGCTGTTGTTCAGTTAGTCTCATTGTCACACGGTTCGCGCATAATTAGCTTGTTACCTTTATTACCGCTTTGGCCCGCTTAGTTTGCTTTGTATTTGCATCTTGTCTTCGGTTAGTAAACGTGATATCTTTTGCTCAGAGTTTTGGCTTAACTTACTGGCACTGTAATATTGCCAGTGAATTAACAGGAAGTTATCTTAAATAGCAAGTCAACTACATTCTACCCTGGACTCCATTCTTACACACTTTGTAAATCTTGGAAGTTATTGAAGTGGATGTGCAAGCTACATAAGTGCATTCATGTAATTAGTGTTTAAATGAAATTCCATACTTAAAAGAATAACCAAAATGTCACCAGTTTTTTGGTTCTAGAAAAAGTAACTGTGAACTTGTCTGACTCTTTTCTGTAGAATGTAGAGAAAAGATGGATGAGATTTTAGAGCAGATACCAGTGGAACTGAATAAGGCTAGTATAAGCAGTATGTTAAGAATGTTTTCTCTCATTCATTGAGTAATGCATGATGTAATTGTTTTATTTAGCTTTATCCTTACTTTGCTGTTTTAAATGTTGTTTTGTATACAGGCTGCCAGAGACCTGGGTCTTGAAGCAGGGAAGTCAATAAAATTGGAGTCTAATAACCAGTTTGGTTATTTCTTTAGGATAACAAAAAAAAGTGAGTTTAGAACTTTTGAGGATGATACATCTACTTTTAACCTCCTCCTTCCTCAGTGAGCCATTGTCTCCACTCTACATCTGTCTTCTTTGCAGCAGCCCCACAGTATCAGATGCATGTCTTATATCTTCGAAAGGTCTGGCCTGTACCATTTTGTCGTTGACTTTCTTAAGTTTATTGTAGCACCTTAATGTCGTACCCTGTGTGCAAGTGTCTTCTCTTCAAGTTCAGAATGCACCAACATACACCATCTTGTCTGGTACAGTACCTACCATAGCTTAAAGTGTTGGACTGCCTTTTTTGCTAAGGCATATCTCATAGTTCAAAAAGCACTAGCATACGACTTCCAGGCTTTACTCTTCTTCGGCTCGTCAGTCACCTATCTGGTAGAGTCTCTAGAACCTCTTTTGCCACCCCACATTTCCTTTCACTGCTCCCAGCTCAAGCAGGACTATCCTATGCCCTATTTCCCTTTGCCATTCTATTCATCCTGGTACCTATTGGAGACCATTTATGGAGCAGCTTTTAGAATTCTATAAGAAGTGAGACTCCCCTCAGCTAGGAAGAGGTAATTGGGAATAGCTGAAAAAACCAGTATTCTACAAAAGTTGGTTTGACCAAGATATAATACGATTCCAAGATCTCCTTCAAGAAGACGGTAAATTCCTCCTGTCCTTTAAAAACGTTTGTGATAAGTGTTAAGCTCAAAATGCTCTTCACCCTCTACTTTGGTCTTGTTAATTCTATATCGACTTCTTGGAGGTTAGTATCTGAAAATCCTCTTTCCTGATGCCCAGAAGTGAGGAGAAAGAAGAGAAGGCACCATTCCATCAAAAATGTGTCCAACTTGCTGTTGAAGAAATTCTTCGAAACATGGTTTCACTCCTGAAACTGTCCAAGAAGTGTATGAGTTACTGTACCTTTCCAGATCAAGCATGACATTAAAATAGCAATAAAAAGGTAAAGTCTGCATACAAGCCAAGTGGCCCATCAGGCCAGAACTTATCCCGGTTTCTGTAGCATGAAGCGACTGGGAGTATTTCTACTCCCCCTGGATGGGATGCTAGTCCATCGCAGGGTTACCCCCCAGCATTAAATTCCCCGGTACCCATTTATACACCTGGGTGGAGGAGAGAGGCACCATGAGAGTAAAGTGTCTTGCCCAAGAACACAACACAATGTCCCCGGCCAGGGATTGAACCCAGAGTGCTCACTCCAGAGTCAAGCACACTAACCATGAGGCCACCGCGCCTCCCAAAATAGCAATAGTTCAATATAAATTATACACAAAATCCTCGCAACTAAAATATATCTTTTTTTTAGAGCCGAAATTTCTGACAGTGATGTTTGTCCACAATGTTTAGCTGAGACACACTCCCTAGATCATATGTTCTTACGCTGCTCTTCCGTTTTAGCCTTTTGGAAGACCTTTCAAAACTGGTGGACAAGTAAAACGAAACAGCAGCTATCATTATCAAATAGTATGATTTTATATGGTATTTTCGACAAAATGGAACATAGATACTCTTTGAACTATGTGCTTCCAACTGTGAAATTTACTATATATACTGCAGTTGCCTGCACGACAAAAAAACTCTCTTTCAACAGTTTTCTCATTCTTTTTTTTTTTTAATTAAATATACAGAGAGAAGTAGCATTAGAAAACAAAACTATTATTACTGCTTTCCAAAAATCCTTTCAACATTTTTTAACATGTGTTGATGACATGTTTTCTTTGTTTTGTTAACTATGTAAACAATGTAAATAGTGGTCATGTTTTATTTCTGATTTGTTTTTGGTACGGTGAATAATATTAATAATGCTCACCATACTCTACATATGTTGTAAGTGCAAGGTTAGTGGAACTACCTTTCGTTTGAAGCTTTAAAGTGCACCCAACCCCAAAATATTTTTTTCGCTCAAATAAATCTTTCCACCTGTTCGACTTTTTAAACTAAATCTTGACATTTTTATGGGCTGTAAAAGTTACGAAATCTAGCCATCATCAGTAACGCGACTGAGCTTGTAAGAGGCATGGGTCAATTCCTGGTTTGACATCGCAGACGGATTTCCATTGTAGCAAGTCTTTGTAAACATGCATGCAAAGAAGTTTGAATAGACCCATACCCCTTACTTGCTTGGTTGTGCAACAGATGATGGTCAGATTTCGTCACTCTCTTACAGTTATAATAGCTGAGTTTTTCAGTTTATTTGCTCTGACTTTGTGTTTTATAGGAGGAAAAAGCATTGCGAAACAGCAAGCGTTACACCACAATAGACACAAGGAAGGATGGCATAAGATTCAACAATTCCAACCTACGGCAACTCAATGAGCAGTTCCAAGCACTCAAAGAAACCTACAATGACGTGCAAAGTAAACTTGCCAATGAAGTCATCAAAGTGGCTGGTACGTCTAGAAAGTATTTTTAGCAAGATAATTTACCCCTGCCAGCTTGCAAGTTGCTCTAGAATCTTGTCAAATATGCCTAACGAAATTTTGTGCATCTCTAAAGGATCATTGCAAAGTCACAAATATACTCTTGCTTTTTTGGAAAAGGGAAAGAAAGTGACAGAGTGCACGTAACGTTTTTGTCAACTCTGGAGCTGTATGTGTATGTTTAATTTCCAAAAGCGTTGAATGCTGTTAGGACAACCAGTTGTGCTGGACTATAATATAGCATCCTGTCTAAGAGGAGTAAACTATGGAATACTCTCAATTGCCAGGTTACCCCAACCTTTTTTCCTACATTATGGCACATTTGAATGTTCATTCCAACAGGAGGTTACAGTGAACCAATGCAAATGTTGAGTGACATCTTTGCACAGCTTGACGCCTTGATAAGGTGAGTTTCACCATGTTAATAATAAGCAGTTACAGTCAGTTACATGTATTAGATGAGTTTGGGCGTTAAAATTCATCAAGGATGATGACTGAAGGTTAATGTTTGTATTCATGTAATAGCCCATGAGGTGAAGCCGAATGGGCCATTGACCCGTGGCCTTTGAGTGCAAATGCAAGTGATCATTACATCAGATAAATCACCTATAAGTATAGCTGCCCTTTTTTCAAGCCCCTAGGGTTATTTGGGGCAGCTAGTACTCCTCTACATTTTTGTTAATTTATTTTGTTTATTAGTATTGTATTATGTTGGGTACAAATTAAGTTGTTGTCTAGTGGCGTAGCCAATTAAAATGCAGGATTTTGCATTAGTCCACTAGAGTTGGCTGATACTAAATCGCAATCATTTCCGGCTCTCCAGTGTATGGTGCTTTTGAGCTTTTTCTTCTTTTCTGTGATGCAGGCCTGTCTCAAAGATTTGTCACTTTATAAAGTTGACGTCTAACTTGTGTATTTGTTTTGTTTTTTTGTTTTTTTTTTCAGCTTTGCACATGTCTCTGCCAACGCACCCATCCCATATGTTCGTCCTAAAATCAGCCCTAAAGGTAACTTTGAAAGAGTGCTTAATAATAAAAATAAATAAATAAGTTTATTTAAGTGTCGCATGTATTTAGCATTGTGGTGCTAATTGGGGACACTGTAAATAAGTAACTAATATTTCAAATAGAACATAAACTATTAAGAATCCCAACTGGTGGGAGGCTGACCAGTTGGCTATTTACACAACGCGGTCGAGGAGTTGAACTCGGGACTACCGAGAACAAATCCAGATAGCAGTAGGGTGGAGGATTTGAACCAGGGACCTCCAGATTTCAAATCCAGCGCCCTAAACCACTCGGCCACGCTACCTCCCTGCTTGTGGCAGTTTCCACTACTGTGATGTACTCGTTCATTTTCCGGCTCAAAACATGCTATTTAACATCTTGATTGGTAGTAGATTTCTTCAAAATTCAACCTTTTTTTACCCTCGCCAGTGTTTATAGCACAAGTGCTAGGGGGGTCGAGCAAACAATTGAAACAAATAATTCAAACTGAACATAGCATTATTAAGAATCCCAACTGGCGGAGGCAAACCTGTTGGCTATTTACAAGCGTGGCCGAGAATTTAAACTTAGGGCTACCGTGAGAGAAATCCAGGTAGTGGTCAAAGCGGAACTCGAACCCGGGACTGCTGACCACTCGGCCTCGCTGCCTCCAGCCCACTTGTTTTTAAGTGTTGGTCTGTCGAACGTGATGCCAATGAATGCGCTGGTTATTACTCATTTACATAGCGTGGCTACAGAATAGAACGTGGCGGTGGCACTACTGAAAACAAATTCAGTTTGTGGCAGGTTGGAGGGCTTTGAAACCGGAACCTCCAGATTACCACACTATCCCTCTAAACACTTCGTTTTATCCATAATCCACCAGTGATATCTTGATCTTTTTGCGACATGTTTATTTGCTTTGACCCTCCTCAGGGGAAGGACACATGAAGCTTGAGATGGCAAGACATCCCTGCCTTGAAGTTCAAGATGACGTGGCGTTCATTGCAAATGACATTGCTCTGGAAAGAGGTAAGAAAAAGAGCACTTGTACAAAAAACGATCTTTTCTTTTGTTTTCAACATCATTATGTGGATTAGTGTTTAAACAACACTTTCCAACTTTTTGTTTGTTTGTTTTTTTTTGTTGTTGTTGTTTTGGTTTGTTGTAGTTTTTTAATTTTGTTTACACTGCTAGGCGACAAGGAGTTTTTGATCATCACTGGCCCAAACATGGGAGGGAAGTCCACTTACATCAGACAGGTTGGACTTACTATTCACACTTTAACACTGTTTGACACTATTTGGATCTTCTTTCTTTTGCTTTCAGGCAGCCTTAACTGTAATATTGCGTAGAACCGACAGAACCTAAAGCTAAATAGGCCGTTCCGAAATTCAACAGGGGACTGGGGCGAGTTTCAAATTTTAACCAATCGATAAACTGACACCACCACATGAAAGATCATGTCAAGATTGATCATTTGACCAAGTATGATGCTTTTAGGGTGAGCAGAGACCAAGTTATGGACCTTGAAATATGGCTCAAAATCCATACAAACGTCTCTAATTTTGAGACAGCGTCCCCCAAAACCATACAAACTCTTAAAATTTTTCATGATTTCCGTGATACTCTTTAAAATGGTCAAACATAGTGATTTTCATCTCAGCTTCTTTCAAATAGTAGGTGCATGACGGGATTTTACAGCTGTCACAAAACTGATGAAAAATTTTAAGAGTTTGTATGGTTTTGGGGGACGCTATCTCAAAATTAGAGACGTTTGTATGGGTTTTGAGCCATATTTGAAGGTCCATAACTTGGTCTCTGTTCACCCTAAAAACATCATACTTTGTCAAATGATCAATCTCGACATGATCTTTCAGGTGGTGGTGTCAGTTTATCGATTGGTTAAAATTTGAAACTCGCCCCAGTCCCCTGTTGAATTTCGGAACGGCCTATGTTCTGGATAGAGCATAAGCACCTTCTATAGGCATTCTTATGAATCGTTAATTGACCTACACAGACATAAACATCAAGTAACTAGCATGTGACTGCTCTACAGTTATTGATGATGATTATTATTTTTCTCAAGGTCCTATAACAATATTGCAAATGTTTCTCTGATTTCTTTGAACTACTAATGTCAACGCTTAATTGATTTGATGAAATTTTGAAGTATGTTGGGGTTCTGGGCTCTTGCGTCGAATAGTAGAATTGTTTACTTCACAAAAGCTTCGTTTTAAATCAAATTCAGACCAATAGTTGGTCACATTTGGTTACATCACGGCTTAAGGTGGCCGAACACAGTTTTCGTGCGTGCTTTAACTGATGCAATTCAGCACGTGCACAAGGATTTCAAAAAACAAACATGCCGTCAATAGAGCGATCATTTTATTTACTCAATACCCGCACTATCTGTGTTATTTTTCTCTGTAATTGAACGCAGTGTATTGATGGCTTTAGTCTTTTATTACAAAGATATGTTAGAGAAGGTAACGATGCAAAGAATCCAGCGATTTTCAGCTTTTGTTTGTTGCCGAAAGAACCACTTATGTCCAGGATTGAACCCAGTTAAATGCAACGCATGCGCAGTCGCTTGAAAAATTGAGACCGATTGCTTTAGCAGAAACATGCCGATTTCTAACGATCCAGTCGTTAGAATTTCAAGAAATTTGTCAGAAAAATAGATCAGAGACCACGTGAATGATCTATCAAAAAAAATCTGAATTTTGACTTAGGGAATTTTTAATAATACAGAAAACGATTAACGGCGAATTACGAAAATCGCCTATGTCAAAATTTTATTAGAACCATGTTGACAGAAGGGATTTAATGTCAATTCTTAGTGTGCAAAATATGAAAACAATCTAACGACTAGATTTTTTTTAAATAAACAAAAACCATTATTTAAGCCTTGTTTTTAACCAGCCCCGTTGCCATGGCAACAGCACACACCCTAGTCAAAATGCGAGAATAAATATTTCTGTAGTTAACCTTGACTCTTGCAAAAAATGGGTGCCAAAGCATAAATAGTTCAAAAGTTATGGTGAATTAGACATAGGCACTTGAAAACTATGTTCGGCCACCTTAATTGAGTGTCTTTAAACCAAAACTATGGTAACCACTTAAGCCAATCACAAAGGAGAGAGATAATCCAGTGAACCAATCAAACCTGGAAACAAATACATGCAGGAAGCGTGAAACACGGGAAACGTGTGCGAGCGCGTCACGATTGGTTTTGAGTTTACTTCTGATTGGATGACAAAGTGGCGCGAGTTTTTTTTTTGTAGCCAATTGATTTCGACTCTCCACTTAGTGGAAAACCGCTCTAACCTGGTTCACGTTAAGTGTTTTACCAGTGTCCAAACGGTGTAAAATTTAGGTGTGGCATCGCTTTCATAGTTTATACCAAGAAGTTGTTGTTTGAGGTATCTTTGTGCTTATATGCATAAAGTTTATTCACAGTGGGTTAAGCCACTGGTTGTTTTGTTTCTGTTTCATTGACAACAACAGCTTTATTTATCCCTTATTTAAAATTAAAATTAGATTTAATTACAGTGACATAGGTGTTAATTAATTTAAAAAAAAATAAGGGTAACTGACAACCTGAAATAACCTGAAATAGTTATAAATGCCAGGTTGCCAGTTAATTATATATATATTACAATTAGAAGTCGGTAGCTAATTAAGTAAACACACACACAGACACATTAAATACAACAAAAGAAACTAAAGAGATTAACATTAAATAAATATACGACTGCATTGACCTACAGCTATTTGCCAAGAAACACCGATCAGGAATGTTATGAAGTCATTTTCAGATTATATTAATAACTGTTAATAAGATGTTCTTTCAAATTTAATTTAAATGAGGAAAGGGAGGAACTTTTGAAATCTTCATCAATAGAGTTCCATATCATAGGGCCTTGAAAACGAATTGACGTTTGCCTTTCTGTTTTTCGTTGTCAGACTGGGGTGATTGTACTGATGGCACAACTTGGATGTTTCGTGCCATGTAGCTGGGCCGAGATCTCCATCACAGACTGCATTTTAGCTCGAGTGGGGTCTGGAGATAGCCAGTTAAAAGGCGTATCTACATTTATGTCTGAAATGTTGGAAACTGCTTCAATATTGAGGGTATTGATTTCTTTTTTACAGTTTGAGCGAATTTGCCGTTGAATCGAACTAAGAAACTAAGCAAACCGGAGACCGCCAACAGGGCAATGAACGAGTCAGAGGCGCAATATGAGAAGTGCAGGAAAAAGCACTGGACTCGCCTCTGAAAGATATTGAATCCCAATACATTTTCGAACACCATAATCATGTTTTAACTTGATGAATCATTAAAGAATTTCGTCAAACTTGTATTCGACAAATCTCGTCAAACGTTTGTTTTCTCGTCTTGTTTTTAAACCTTTTTTTCTTTTCCTTTCTTCCCATAGTCTGCCACAGAGAATTCACTTATCATTATTGACGAATTAGGAAGAGGGACGTCAACTTATGACGGCTTTGGACTTGCCTGGGCAATTTCAGAGTAAGATTTGTTTGTCGTGATTAATAGACTGCTGGCAGCCGTTCTTTCCTCAAAGGGCTTGAAGTTGTACTAATCACTTTTACTGTAATCGCCTCTCATAATCCATAGAGAGAAAAACAGACTCGATTACATCCCGCTGTTCAAGAAAGGAGCCCGCGCTCTCCCCCGACTCTAATGAGGGAAATCTCAGCTAAAATGAAAAACGCGCAAGACGAATTTGTGCACAATTCAAGAGAGATCAAGGGAGAAATAAAGGCACCACTTTTAAAATTTTAAAAAGTTTTATTCACACCTGTTACAGCTTCGTCAACTCTGATTGCTTTACTGCTGTAGCTATATAACACGCATGCTTGTTAAATTTTCATCCCACCTATCGGTCGCAAATTTTAGGTATCTGGGTTAGCCATCTTCTCCTTTGAAAACATTAGTTGTTTTCTAAACTTAGGAAAGAGTTATGAAGTGAGATCTCGGATACCGGGACAGCCCAGTTGACTGCACTCTAACTGACATGTGGGACGTTAATACATATGACGGGTGCTTTGAAAGTACTCAAACTTGAACTAGCTTTTAGGCGAAAGGAAATAGAAAACTTGCTCTCTTTTTTTCTCCTTTCACTCCCCCCTTCCTCCACTCTAGCTGGCACGTTTGTTGTAAGGCACTTTATTTGTTTACGTATTGACTTGTCACAATCTCAGGTATATAGCCACCAAGATCAAGTGTTTCTGTTTGTTTGCGACTCATTTTCACGAGCTCACAGCCCTTGCGGATGAAGTTACTACGGTGAGAAACCTGCATGTTACTGCAATGACCTCCAGTGGAACGCTGACGCTTCTGTACAAAGTTAAACCTGGTGAGCTATTTATTGGGCAGATAAAACAACTCTAGACAATCCTGGATATGTCCAAAGTTCTGATCTGGAGAAAACTTCTCTATAGGGTTATGAAAACGGATGTCAGTAAGGCGTCAGCTGGGCGGGGAAAGTGAGCAAGTGATTTTTTGTGGCGGAGCCCCAATTTGCTTCTTTCGCGGTCGGAGCACGCGAGGGAGTTCGCACCACGAGTGAGAATAGGCCATTGCCGAGTTGCTTTTGCCTCTGTATCAAAACGAGTCTTCGCGCGAAACGAATGAATCATGAATGAAAGAATAATTTTATTACCGTATCAAAAAGCCATTAAAAAATAAAAACCATGAATCTGTTCCGCCTACGGGTTCATTTTCATGCAAATCAAACTCATTTTCATATGAAAGGTTTTGCTCGTTTTTTTTTAAACAGAGGCACAAGGGAACTCGGAAATGGCCTATTCTACTCGACTTATCACCAATCCTCACGCGTGAATCGTCAGATATAGGGCCCCTATGGAGACCAGCCTTAGAGCTGAATGGGCTACCCTGTATAAATAAAGTTTTACTTTAGTTTACTTTAAAACTTAAGTGTAACCAAACCACTGAGGACAGCACTGAAGAGGTTATGTAAAACGAGGTCGATAAGGCATTTTCTGCGCATAACTTACTAGTTACCAAACAAGAAGGTTTTATAAAATATTTAAGACAGTACGCGCATTCTCATTGATCGATAAGTGTGTTTAGATGACAATATGCAAACACGCTTGCCAGGTCACGCTTTCTGTGTTTCCCCGGCACAATTTGAAACCTTGTCAAAGCCGGCAGTCTAACTCTCAAGTACAAATATTAACGAATTCAAATGAAGAAAACTTTTCCAAGTTTTGATTCGGGGATTGACCATCTCTTCCCCTCTGACCCGTGGAAAGAAAGCAAAAGAAAGCACAACAACAGCGCTTTGCATGCCTAGAATGTTAGTGAGCTAGACGACCTCGTCAAGGGAGCTCAAGCGAAGACAACAAAATATTGCAACAAAATACGCAGTAAACGTTTTTCAAGGTAATTTTTGACTACTACAAGAAAATTCTCAAAATCACATTCTGTTTTTCAAAAAAGATTTACGATAATATTAAACGCGAACTATATGCTACAGACTGCGAATGCGAATGCGAAATGTATGAAATCTGTTCAAATCAAATTTTACACGGCCGATCGGTTGCCGTTTTTTGGCTGTCAAATGTTCAAAAAATGACCATTAAATCTTGGAAGAATGTACCAGACAGTTCACCAGAATGATGGATTTAATGCCCTTCATCCTTAACTGCATTAACTCAACCCTGCTTGCTTGTGCTATGATTCCAAACTAGCAAAACTTCACAAGGCACGATGAGCGATTCAACTTTTCAACCATCTTCTCGGTCTGTCAAATCGGATAAGTTCGCGTTACTTTCAAGAGCAATCAAGCACAGTGATTTCATCTTGAAGTTCTTCCCTTACAGAGTCGTAAATCTTTTGAATATTTCTTCTGTTTTCACCGAACTTTAGGCATTTCTCCCAAAGATTTAAAAGGATTCAAAGCTGATATCGCTTTCATATACACGGCGCTCGCTTGCTCGCTGGCGATTTTGCCAGAAATTGTGACTTTTCTAACGCCTTTTTTTTTGGTTCGTGCGTTATCAGATGTGCGTTTTGATTGGATAGTAGGAAAGATGATTGTCTAGAGCGTGTATTGAGAAAATGTTTTTGGATCAAGAAGTTCCTTTCATTTGCCGAATTAATTTTGAGAAATATTTTATAAAAGCATTAGAAAACTTTTTTCCTGTGTTTGCATAACCTGATATAAACACGAGAGGGGCTGGGAGAATTCTCGACAGTTATGCAAACCTTTCGTCTCGGGTTTGCATAACTGTCGAGAATTCTCCCAACCCCTCTCGTGTTTATATCAGGCTATGCAAACACGGAAAACGTTTTCTATTGCTTAATGTAACAGGTGGTCATTTAGGTGTGTATTGCGCACGTATAACCAAAAACAAGGTTATGTAACACATGATCAGAAAGGCGTGTATTGGGCATAACTCACGTGTAACCAAACACAAGGAGGTTATGTAACACGTGATCAGAAAGGCGTATTGAGAATAACTCACGTGTAACCAAACACAAGGAGGTTATGTAACACGTGATCAGGAAGGCTTGAATTGAGCATAGCTCACCTGTGAGGCTATGTAACACGTGAGTATTGCGCATAACTCACGTGGAACCAAACACAAGTAGGTTATGAAACACGTAATCAAAAAGGCGTGGATTCTTCATAACTCACGTGTAACCAAATGTAAGGGGGTTATGTAGTACGAGGTCATTAAAGTGTGTATTGCGCGTGACGCACCTGTATCCAAACACATTTGGGTGTCAGGAGTCAGGAGTCAGGAGCAAACACGAGTCAGGAGCTATTATCGAGGACTGCTCACCGGGTCAACCGAGAAGGGTTACTCAGAAGGGGGGGCTGACCCGACTTGAATATTGTTTTCATGTAAACGCTTATAAACATTTGGCTGCAAAAATGTTACCCAGGGGGCGGTCTTAGCCGCCGCGGTGATTCAACCCGGGGGTAAAAAAAAAACAAACAAACCGGGGTCATGTAAAGAGGACCTGCTCTTGACCTCAATACTCTTTTTCTGAAGGAAAAAGGTTATGTGGCAAGATGTCAATAGGGTTGTAGTTTCACGTAACTCACGTGTAACCGGACAGTGTAACCAAACAGAATAGATATCAAATAATTAGCAAACAAAAAAACGTTGAAAATGATGTAATGTTCCATTGACATCTTGTTGCATGTAACGCGTGCGTAGCAAAGAAGACCTATCTGAATTGTCTTTCTTAATCCGCGTCAGTTAGGTCAGTCCAAGCCGTAAACTGAATCTGACAACACAGTACCAAGAGCCTGTTTATTCCTGATAACAAAATAACCGAATTCCTTAATACTTGAATTGTTAATGAGTTTCCTTTATGTTCTTCCAGGGGTTTGTGATCAGAGTTTTGGTATTCACGTTGCAGAACTGGCGCACTTTCCAACAAGTGTTATAGATGTAAGCATAATTATCTTTATTTTTTTTAAATCCCTTCAAAACGTTTGTTAGTATGACCTCTCATGATCAGGAATAATTGATAGTAAATACTATCAGGCAGTCTTACAGTTTCACTAAGGAATTTAAAAATACCATTTGCAAAGTATTACTTTGTTGAATTTCATCTGGTTACAGATCCAGATTTGCCTGCAATGGGCAAGCAGCGCATCTGGATGGGATGCCTGTCCATAGCAGGGTAACCCCCACAGGGTTTGAAAAAAAATGGAATTCCAGCTTGCCCTTTGACAAGCAGCTCTTTGATTTTGCTTGCCCTGGGCAAGTCTTAGGTTGTTCTTTTGATGACATAGTTGGTAGACCACTTGCCTGTTCCTTTGCCATCGGGAAAGTGGGAGTGAAAAGTTACTTTCCCAGAAGAAAAGCCCAGACGTCCGGACTAACGGACGGCACTTTTTTCAAGGCCTGCCCGGCATTAAATTCCCCGGTTAAATTCACGAGACCCAGTTGACACCTGGGTGGAGAGAGGCACTGCGAGATTATGTGTCTTGCCGTGGACGACACAACACAATGTCCACAACCTGGATTCAAACCTGGTCCATTCAATCCACTGTCCTCCACGCTGGCTATTAACCGGACGCACCTTTCACTTAAATATGTACATATTTTTACATGTATAATTTGCATTCTTGACTGGAAAAAACTTAACGTGATTTTAATACTGTTGATCCACTGTAATGAACGTCTCTCGGCCTTAAACAGATGAAGGAGAACTGATGCGAAAAACGCAATTAAAGTTACGACCCGAGCATATAACTGAATACAGCTTAAAATATGGCTTGAAGTGTGAGATCAGTGCTACTCAATGCCAATAACTTTTCCACCCTTTTATTACCTCTTACAACGATTTTCAGGCAAAATGTTCAGTTTATAATTCAACATTATTACGTAACTCTCCAAATATCAAGTAAAGGCACGTGCAAGAATTTCGGATATTATTTTCGAATATTTTATTATAAATAATACAATTTTAATACAATTTTTCAACTATTTCCCCCTTTGGAAACATCTTTTAAGGACTTCCAGGCAAAACATGTCGCAACGTGATTATGTAACTCTCCACGTATCGAAGAGACGAACGCCGCGTGCAAGCAATTTGGAAATCACAACTGCCGCACGTGTCTCTGTACTTTCTGTTATTATATTCTAATGATGTCTTTTTAATATGTCTTTAGTAAATTAACTCAATTCTTTCCGTTTTTCGAACATTCTCTGCCACAAAAAGGAAGGAATCCAAATCTACCTGGATATGTCAAGGGAAAAAGATAATTTTTTACACTGATCACCAAAAACAAGTCTGCCACAGTTTCATCATTACGCACGTGAAGACTGACATGCATGCCCTTGATTAGCAATCAGATTTTACACTAATCATCCAATTATCTTAAGTTTTCTTCTCTTCTGTTGAGTATAAATTGCCGGTCAACAGCCAGGAGAGAAGATATTTACACTGAATTCTCAACAGACTATGGAGCGACTACGGCAATCCGTGAAGAAGATGAACAGGGCTCTCAGAGTAAACAACAACGAGACAGCGAAACGGGACAGTTCTGGAAGCAAAGACGGGCTGTCCCAATCCAACAAAAAGAAAGGTAGATCAAACCCTGTCGGGAAAGATGGAACACAGGTCCAAGCTACTACAAAACAGAGTGAAAATCAGATCGAGCCAAGCACAAGACATTACATGGACGACAGAGTGCCAAAAAATTATCGGCGGAGCAGATGGCTGCATTGGAGATCGACATTTTCAAGCCGCTGGATTTCTACGAAATTTTATTTAACCGACTGAAAGTAAGCGATAAGGGAAGGATAATAAGTAATATCAACGAACTGTGAATGTTACAGGTCTTTCACTGTAAAATAACTGTCGATACATACTCTAAGTCATTTACTCTCAATAGGCGCTATGTATATCGTTCATCAAATGAAAGGAAAATAAATTCAACTTTATTGATTAGTTTTCAGTGAATAGTTTTGTTTTGATTTGATGGTTTTGGGGGATTTCTTCAAAAAAAATTCTAATACTCGCCTCACCTGGTAGTGTTATGAACGTTACAGAAATGTGTTCACACGTGCGGGCACCTTCGGACTTTGCGGGGAGGGGTGCGACGGTGACCTTGCCCGAAAAAAAAAGTACGCAATGCCTGAAATCGTGAGTACTTAAAAAACAAACGTTCACGATTCTCGCATCTAATGAAACTACCATAATTTCAAATAACCTTACATACCGAATGACCTTAATCAGCAGTCTCTTGAATTTTTGCCTGCAAAATTACGCGGTGATCAGACAAACACATATTATGCGTTTCTTTCAATATACAGAACGACAAAAATTACGCCATGCTCTCAAATTATTATCTTATAATCTAACAATACCGGGCTCACAAGAATGTTTTCAGCTTAAAATCAGCAAAAAAAAATATTCAGCCCGAGCCGGAAAAAACAATGTTTTTACCGTTGAAAAGAGTGCTTGTATGATGTGTTTTTACTTGATATTTGGAGAGTTACATAATAACCTAGCATTATTTTCCGAACATGTCTGAAAATTGCTGGAATAGGTACTAAAAGGGTTGAAAAGTTAGCAGCAGTGAGAAGCACTGATCTCACAATTCAAGATGTGAGATATAATTTTTTGCTGTATTCAGTTACATACTCGGTTGTCATAATTTTCGCTGCGCCGATTTGTGTTTCGTATTTCTTCATTTGTGACATCTGAATTGCTTGCTCAACGTTTTTTTCCTCTATATATCGAGAGTTCCGTAATAGCGTTGCGCGACAGTACAGTTTTCCCGTAAATTTTAAAAGAGTCGATAATAGCAGAGTGGAAACATGAGTAGCAACCATGTTGTCTGGTCGTGGACTCCCCACAACTCGTTTACGATGATCATTCTACAGGTCTCCGCATGATAGATAGCGATCGAGCGATTGTCAAATTCAGAACCAGACCTTGGTTTCGAAAAGAATGGCCGAGAGTGATTTGATATATATTTTGATATTTAGTAAATTACCAACAATACTGCCGTACAACACCAGTGCCGATCATCAGTGACAGGGTGAAAATTAGTAAGGTCCTTGTTTCGATGCTTAACCTTGACGAGAATTAAAGACCCTTATAATTGCAAGACATGGAAGTATCTCTCATTAAAGGACAGTTATCTGTTTGGTACTAAGAAGTAATTTTGATGTTCCGAAGAAAGTTGATTTTCATCAATACACAGTGAATTTACATGAAACAAAATGTATTAACCCGATATAATTGAAACGACCTTCATTAGAAACGGCCTTTAACGGATAAAAGCTGGTTTCTATATGATCGCTGCAATCATAATGATGACTACCGAAAAAGTACGCTCTTTTTGTAAATAATACTGTTTTCCCGGCCCAGGCTGAATATTTTTTTTGCCGACTTTAGGCTGAAAATATTGAAGATTCTTAGATTTCGACTTTGATGTTGTTAAAGTAATTTTGAAGTCAGACTGCAGGAAAATAAGCCTGATATGGCACAAAGAACTTCCTACAGAAATGAAATTAGCATGGAACATTCAACTAGTGCTGTCTTTCTTGTTTATTGGCTAGGTTTTCCTTTTAGAGAGAAAGAATTTGGTACGGCTTAGTGAAAACAAACCTTCAACACACAGGATAAATTAAATCTCCTCAGTCAGGTTTACTCTTAAAATATTCATAAACTGATTTCGCAAATGTAAGCCTCGATGTTATGAAATATATTCTTAAGAACTAGTAATAACCAAAGGTTAGCAAATGCGGGCGAGGATTTTTTTTTGCCCATTTGAGGAATAAAAGATTTGGGGGCCTATAGGGAAAGGTCGGTGATTTTGTTTGTCCATGAGCACTCCCCTCCCCCAGGTTTTACTCGCTATTTCCTCCATTTTGACAGTAGCAATAGAGTGATTTGACAAAATCTGTGAAACAATAACACCAGATCATTCCACGAGACACTAATCCCATTGTTTGCTTTCCTTAGATTTAGTAATATGCTGTAATTGTTGCTGTTTCACGGCGTAATTAAAAGCACTGTATGTTATAAAGTATGCGTATTGATCGAGTCAAAATGATCGCTTTAACGCAAGTGTGATTTATTTAAAATCATAACATAGAAAATATGAATTCAAACAAAGCGTACATGTTATACAATGTCCTCATGTAAACTGAAACAAAACGACCAATATATAAAATTTTTTTAGTTTTTTCCACAATATAACATATAAAGCTAAATGGTTGTTTGTGGGAATACTTTAACATTTCATTGAATAAAAATTTAAACAAAACAACTGTATTGTTACATATACTGAAAAAAAACTGAAACTATTACTGAATTATTAAATGCTACTGCATGGTTCCTTAGCTTTTGGCAGTCATATCTACGTATATCTGTACATTAAACGTCATAAATTTTGCGACTTTGTTTAATACGATCCACAATATAATGTCGTAAGTGTAAAGTTTTGTTTGAAAAAATAGTTTAACATGTGACATGTTAAAATTAGACTGCAAAACAGCCGTATTTTTTGCGAACTCTAGCGACGAACCATATTCGAACGAAAGGTCTGGATCGAGTGTAAAAACGGCGAGGGAGAATGGTGAGAGACGCTAGCTGCGGGCGTGTGAGGCTCGCGCGCTTCACACTCGAGGATCACACTTATGGCGCTTCGCGACTTTCGAAAACGTCCGAAAACGACTGTTTTGCAGTCTATGTTAAAATTCTCACTGAATAATACTAAAACGGAACAACTGTATTGTAACAATTTTTTTGAATAGACTAATGAAAGCACATTCACCAAATGTTCTTGTAAAAACTGAAACTAAACGGCTCTTGTTACACACACTAAAAGGTCCGTAAAAAGTGGACCACATTTACAACTGAATTACCAAATGCAACTGTGTAGTTGCCCATTGTTTGTTAGTCACAGTTGTTATGGTTGACTTCATCCTTTTTTTGGAACGTGCTTTGATGTACAACAAACTGCTGTTTCAAGCTGTTACATAAGTACCGTACCTTCAATATTATTCATGAATGTTCTAAATAGAAACTGTCTAGTGTCACTACGTGAAGTCACTCAGATTTAACAATTTCTTTGCTATAACTAGAAGTTGCATCTACAAGCATCGTAACATTTTCTATTGAAAGCAGAGCTTCTGAGATCTGAAGGAATACCAACGCTGTCGCTTCACGTTTCTGAGATCGAAGGATCTCAGACCATGCGCTTGTTAAGTCAAGGACGAACAGCTTTCGCTCCACGCTTCTATGAAATTAAAGAACGCGATCTCGCTCTATGCGCTTGTCAGCTCAAGGGCAAACAATTCTGACGCTCCGCAATTGAAGTTAAGGACGAACAGTTGCCATTAAGACGGAATACGGCCGGGAAATGGCATACAACGCGACAACATGAACAGAAAAGTCGAATCCAAGTAGACACGCTCAATTTGGATTGGTCAGCGCAGCTGCTATGCATGACCTTTACGTGATACAAGGTCCAAATGTTACGCGTGATGCGCGTGAGAAAATAGCATTCTTTGCATTCCATGCATTCGTGGTGGAAGACTCAAGATTTCAGCAAAATCGAGCCAGGGCCAAACTATACAACTGCGGCGCGTGCGTTTGTAAAAGCAACGTTGAGATTAGGATTGCGGGCTCCTTTTGTCGCCCGCAACAAAAAGAGTGTTACCGGTTTCCATGTGATAACTACGATCGATGGATTTTTTTTTTCTTTGTTTTTTTTTTTTTTCTTTTTTTTTGCAGCAGTCTAAGTGGCCATTTGAAAAACAGCTGTAAAGGATGTTGTTGACCTCTAGCCTTTAACTTTTTCCTTTAGTTTGCCAGGCAAAAAGCAGCGGAACTAGAAGATTTTCAAGGCAGTACGGCGCAGTTAGGTGATGGAGTTTTAGGTCAGTGAAGACAATTTATTGGGGGCTATTTCTGATAACACAGCCGGAGTAGTCAATGGAACGGATCCATTCGCACCGAATTTCACTCGAATGCACTCTACTGAGTTGAATTGATTGATTTACATCGAAAATGGAACGTAATCGAACCCTCGAAGTTTACGTAATCAATCCCAGAAATAAACATGATCTTCGGGGGAAAAAATGAACGAAAATTCATGGACTTGATATCGTAAAGACTAGTTCGATTACGTTCTGTTTCGCCAGGGAATACGTACTGAACGGGGCAGGCCTAGCCTTAAATCTTACTCGTTTCACTGAGAGTCACTCTGAGTTGGTACTGGCGTTTTGCAAGATAGGTCGTATGGGGAACAATTTACTCTAGGACTGAGAAAACCTCTCGGTTTCCGAAATAAGTTAAAAAATGTCAATTAATGATGAGATTTGCCATGTTTACCCTGGTTTTTGTGTACGTCACAAAGCGTCGTCGACTTCAGCCCCGTGGTAATAAGATTGCTTTTAAGGAAAGTCTTCTCAATTAAGAGATTTGGGCGTGTAAAACTTTGTGGCTTAAAACACGATTTGTTACTGGATAGTATATCAATTGGTTTCGTACAGGCTGTGTCTAAGAACACCGTTAGTATCCAAAATTTCCCGAAAAATATCCCTTCTAACGATAACTTCTCACTGAATCAGTGTAACGTGATGTTTCATTACATGTAGAGCTACTGGATGATTAAGGTTACGATGTTGATCAATGAAAACTCTGTTGACTGTTTCCTCTTAGATTCAGAGACTGGTACATCGCCCGCAAAAAGACGACGCCTGATCAAGCAGGTGAGACGAAACAAACACTGCCTCTCGGGAGCGCATCGGCCTAATCGTTGTTGCGCTGGACTCCAGTTCGAGCGGTCTGGGTTCGAGCCATGACTGTGGCCACTGTGTTTTGTTCTTGGGTAATGCACTTTACGCTCACACCGGGACGGGAGGTGGGTGGGGGGTGGAAGGATGCGCAAGCTTCCTATTTAGCAGAAGAAGGAGTACTCCAATCGCTTCATGGAGGTACCGCGGTATCCTTGTGCCTGATAAGCCAGTAGGTTTGAACCGAACCGGCGACCTTTTTTTACTACCTCTGGGAACAATGAACGTTCAAAGAGAATTAAATCCCTCAGAAAAATGGAAAATAACTCGGACGTTCACGACAAACTACTCGCTACCGAGCACAAACGTCAAAGTGGGAGTTTTGCCGTTAGCTGAAAAACAAGCCGTGCATGACTTTTAGCTGCGCGGCCTTGCCTCCAAAAAATAACAGAGGGAGTGAAAATAAGTGTAGAGTTTTAGAAGAGGTAGGGGCTTACTGAATACATAGTTAATTAGCCTTGCGTAGATCTTTTAAATTTGTGACATAAGATATTTTTAGTCGTTTTTCTACGTTATGTAAACTGTTACTGGTTTCCTTACAACTTCAGTAACTGGCTTCGTTGCAAAATGAGTTCACTCTGCGCGCGATAGCTTTTGTATGAAAGAAACAAGTGATTATTCATGGTCATGAGTATTTTTGTTTCCCATCTTCAAGGACGGTGAAGAAATTATCAAGGATTTCCTCGGTCAAGTTGCAAAGTTGCCAGTCGAAACCATGACGGAAGAGCAAACAGCCTACGAAGTGTCGAAGCTAAAAGAACAGGTCCTGGCCAGAAATAACCCTTACATTCAAGAACTTGTTGCCAAATAGAAAAAAAAAAAAAAAAAAGACAACTGGACAAGGGCCGCTTTTGTAACGGTTCCTCGTAAAACTTTAATATACAGTTTAAGTTCCGAAGACTTATCGATTCTTGACCAGTCACACTTGCGGACCAACTCGCACAGTTGTCACGTGAGCTTGTCCCAAGAATACAAGTTTGTTATCACCTGGCATCCGGATATTTTTTAATCCGCAACTTTTTCTTTCCGGATACGACTTCCTTCCCCACACATCCGGCGGTAGCAAATCGGGATATTTTTTTAACCTGCTCTCTAAAGTGAAATTAAAATAGATCCGCAACGAATTCGGTGGATCCGGATATTTTCGAATCCAATGACGTAGCAAAATCATGTCCAATCTCTTACCGAACAATAAACCAATATGGCGGCACTATGTACGCCTAGTTTCTCTAGAGTGAATCCAATCTCGTTCCCAGAGCCTTCGTTCCTCTTGACCGCGGGAATGTGAATCCGGATACTATGGAATGCGTGTGAACAGGCGAATTGTATTTGAATGCGCTACTTTTGGACAGAAAGTTTTGAATCCGGAAAGAAAAAGTTGCGGACGGGGCGTAAGGCGGTGTGCTCCAAAGATTTGGTATTTGTTCTTCAGACTGTACTGTTCTTAATTAAGGTGGTGGAAAAAAATGTAACCATGTAAAATTGAACAGATGCCTTTGTATGACTAGAACAATCCGGATAAATGTCACTGGAATGAGTAGACGACTGTCTAAGTTGTTCAGTTGTTTTACGCATCCATTTCCTCCAGTGACGACTTAGAAAACAAGAAAACCAACTAGCTGATGGTTCAAGTTTTCTTCGACGGTGCAAAACGCTGGCAACTTAATCGTACCATCGCACCAGAAAAAGTTCCCGCAACAGCAGCTTGTACACGTGCATTTTGACGGTTGTGAAAGATAAACTATGTAATCTTAAAGAGAAATCGTATAGACGTTGAGTAGTAAGAAATATTCTAGAATAAAGTTTATCATTTCCATGACTCAAGATCATAGCCGTGTTCTTTTTATACATGTAGGCTCCGTTTTCGCCGCTTTCTCGAGTCTAGTCTACATTCCTTTAATTGCGCTCGTTTTGGCCAAGTTCTCGTTTTTGCTCTCTTACCCAGCTGTACCGCTGTCTGCTCCTAGGCTTTGCACCATCTGTCACACTGTGTGTTCGGCTCATCCTCTGTAGGAACCTTTAACCCTTTCCCGCCCGAGACCCACTTAAAAGATTTTACTCTGTCTAACGCCAGACGATTTTAGTCGTCAAAGGGAGACCCTTTGGGCAGTAACGGGTTAACTCTCGCCAGTGACGGAAAACAAAGAAATCAACATAATAGACCCTAACTCTAACAATAGCTACAAAACAAAGAAAAACTGCACAGGTTTTTACATTGAGGTATACCCGTGTGTTCCCTTATGAGCAGTCTATGCTTTTCAAAACGTAACTGAGCTTGAACCCATGAACGAGCGCGCGAGGAAAAAAGCGTGGTGCGCCGGGAAGAGGACACGCAGGAGAGAGCCCACAACATATAAAGCGCAGAAGGGGACACTCACAGCTTCGCCTGGGTCTAGTGTCTATACTCGCAGTAACAATCGTTAACTTCTCTCGCAAAAAAAACAGCGAAGGTGTTTCAATTTTGCATGTGACCGCTTCGTGATTAAGCGGCACAGTCTCGGGTCTAAGTCGACTCTACTTCTCCCGGCCCTCCCACACCCTTGCCGTACGCACTTCATAGGTTCAAGAAGCAACAACAAGAATTTCAAGCAAAGTGAAGTTTTATTATTGCCTTGTTGTCCTTCTCCTCATCTTGTACTTGTTTTTCGCTGACTGCGGATGATCTAGCGGTTCAAGGTCTAATTCTTTCAATAGTTCTAGGTAACGCTCAAAGCGGGTGTCTTTAAGATGCTGCAGTTTCTTCCTCCTCTTGCAAATCAACCAGTGAAGAAATACTTTGCTGTGTTTGTTCTGAGATAGAGGAAACCGACAAAAAAGTGTTAACGTTGTCCCCGTTCAACATGAATCTATTAACCACATCGAACATCCCATTTTACTTGACTAAGAAGGAGCAAAGGTTACACCAAGTGACTAATATGTGACTTGAATTACAAACGTTTTCTCGCTGGGCTCCTTTTTTGGAACACCTGTCGAATGTTTTCCCGCACTTGGCACGCACTTGTCGCATGTTTTCCCGCGCTGCTTGGCACTGCGTGCCTCAGCCTATCATGTTACGAAAATGATAGCAACTTGTTCACCAATAATTGGGCAGTTTTTTGATACCATGATTGTAGCATTAAGTGATAGAGTGGCTATAACGACCCATCAAACTCTAAGCGCTGGAAACTGTTTTTGAGCCACCTGCAAAAATACGCGCGCGGATCGTTGCAGCGCTTTCATTTTTGAAAGTGAGGAATGATCATCGCAGTCAATTTTCCAATATTTAAGCAATTGGAAAGAAGAAGCCTGAAAAAATCTGGGCTTCGGGATTCGAACCCGTGTCCTCCGCGATAGCGGTGCAATGCTCCACCAACTGAGCTATGAAGTCACAACATTGGGAGCGAGGTCAATTTATTGAGTTCATACATATATCTCCCGAGAGGAGTGAAATGATGTGAAATATATATGAAATAATTCATATTTGAACTGCGGTTGTAGATGAAAGTGAAGTTGATAAGGAAAGCCCTGAAAAAATGAGGGCTTCAAAATTGTGTGCTCCCAATGTGTGGCTTCATAGCTCAGTTGGTATAGCATCGCACCGGTATCGCGGAGGTCACGGGTTCGAATCCCGTTGAAGCCCTTATTTTTTTTTCAGGCTTCCTTTTTCCAATTGCTTAAATTGGAAAATTAACTACGATGATCATTCTTCACTTTCATCTACAACTGCAGTTCAAATATGAATTATTTCATACATACTTCACATCATTTATACCTGCCAACTCTCACGCCTAAGGCGTGAGTCTCACGCCTGCGGGTTGAAAACTTCGATCTCACGCCGGCTCACGCTTGCGGGCCAATTTCTCACGCCTGATTGAAAAATGTGAGCTGTTGCCGTCTTGCTTCACACAATTTCCAAAAATATGTTAACTCAGGCCCATGTAAGGAACGAAAACCATGTGTAAAATGAATAAATGACAATACCTTCCTCGCGATCTCTGATTTTTGAAGTGAAAAGCACTGGGAGCGAGCTTGAGTTTATACGCGTCCTAAGACTTCGGAAGACTTCGGACGTCTTCGGAAGACTTCGGACTTCTTCGAAAAACTTCGGACTTCTTCGAGAGTCTTCGGAAATGATCGTGTCGTCTTCAAAAATCCCAGCACTCCCAGGATAATAATCTCGCGCTTATATCTCAGAAAAAGTTGGCAGGTATACATCATTGCTTTCATTTTTCTCATAAACCCCAACAAACCATACATTTTCTGAAAGCTTAATAGTTCCAGATTATGGCTCATTCCTTTAAAAATCTCAAAATCGTAAGAGAGAGCGTAATTGAGACGTTTTTTTTTTTGCGAAAGATATGTGTTTGTAAATTCAACTCCAGTCCCACTATGAACGAGCGGAAGAGAACGATAAACATCGCATTTGCTTCTTGACACGTTCTACTAAAAAAACCGTGTCTCAGATTTTTGACACGTGCATTTGTTTTTTTTGGACACCATGATATACGGCTGTCTCACAAGGAATGGGAACTACCGTGATCCACGAATTTGATTGGCTGAACCGACTTTGACCGCGGTCTAGAGGTAATGGTTGTTTACCATTTACTCAAAAAATCCGGAAATGTCGGATGGAATGTAAATGGAAAGATCAAGTTTGTCACCCCAAACGGGAATTTTCTCGGGAAAACGGGATTTCTTCCAAGGGAGACTAAAATTCCCAAATCCGACACTCTTACCACTTAGCCACGCTGCCTCCCTCCCTCCTTATCAACTTCAAGTTTATACAGTGTAACTAGCAGATGTGATTTATTAAGACTTTTACTGAGAAAGAAATTGACTTTTACCTTAGCTCCTCTCTTTCCATCTTCATTGTTTTTCTTTACTGCTTCGATTTTGACACACAATTCTGCAACTGAAAAGGATATTGTATTTAGTAAAGAAGCCTTCTGTAAGGAAAGCAATGTAGTACCTTTTGACATTTACTTAATCATAATAAAAATTCAAGACTAAAGTAGCAAAATTTTAAAACCTCCTTAGAACTGCTAATACAAAATGACAGTGTAAGATAAGTTCCTGAGACAACAATAAATTAAAGTTAAATGTATTTTTTGTACACAAGTTTGCACTAAAAGAATTGGACTATTTTTCCAATTAAAATCTAACTTACAGAGATGTCAACTCAGCCGCCTGTTAACCATTCCCTCGTAGAAAAGCAAACTTATATAATGTAGATTAATTGTAATTACATGAAATCACTGAACCTACTGTATCGTTCTTCCTCATCACTGTATTGTTCTTTGATTTTTTCAAGTGCAACTTTTCGGTGCTCTACCTACAAATGAGTGACACAATGGATTTGTACATATCAACTAAGGTAAAGTGTCTTTCCTTGCTTACATAGGTAACTCATGAAATATGTACATGTACAATGTACTGGTATCAAATAACCAAAGGTATTCTTTCAGACTGTAGTTAACTGGTCATGCTTTGTCAGTTAGCATGTTTACACAAACACCATCTTTGCTTTATCAGCATAAATGAAGACATCACTGCAAGTCCAGGATATTTGAAAGGATGGAGAATTTTCAAAATGACTGTTGTCGCCCTTGGACCAAAAAACATTTCTATAACTCGTGTTCAAGGCAATAGGCCCTTTGCAGCTAAGCCATCACGTGACCTACTTTTCATAAAATTATGGGCTGCGACTTTAAGAATGCCAGAAATGGAAAAAGCGTGTTGAAAACATCAAAACGGCCAAGTTTGAAGCCCCTGGCATTAAAAAATGAGATTTTATGGCGGTTTGAATTTTTAAAAAATTAAGAAGATTTGTATGGAAAAAGTTGCTGGAGAGCAAGGCCTTGCTCTCCAGCAACTATCTCTTTGGTATTTTTGATATGCTCTTTCCATTTCTGGCATTCTTTAAGTTATAGCCCATAATACAAAAGATTTTTAGGAAAAATATGGTCACGTGACCCCAGCTGCAAAGGGCCCATTAACAGTCATAAACGCAGTGGTTAGTTGATCGCCAGCAGTTCAGATTGATCAACTGACCGAAACCTGTTTTTCACCAAGATAAAGTAACTCATTTCAAGACAATGAAGTCAACAAAGATAAAACAAAGGTACCAGATTAATCTTTTTTCCTAATGTTTCACTTGTCTGTTTTACTGCTGAACTTGATGAGTAAACTGATTCACAATTGATGTACATGTAAGCTTATTATTAAAACTGTGCAGCTACATACCTGTATGCAAACAAATAATATTGTGTCATTGTTTTTATGTTTAATTCATTATTCTCTGTTGTTCAGTTCTGAAATTATACTAAAACAATTATTCCCCTCAGGCTCAGTGAACATTGTCCAATAATCCCCTCCACTTCATCTCGGGGATTACTCGAATAATCACTTCGCAAAAAATTAATTATAATATTAATACATGATATCTTACCTGGCTTGCATTTTGAAGACTGAACACTCTTTTGACTTCTTCAGGAGCACTTACATGTACAACAAAAAGAAAATACAAAAGCCGCAGTGATATCAACTTACTGACCGGGAGTGAGGCTTTCACAGGAAAATCTCAAACCAAGACCTTGCAACCAAGACTGAGCGATATGAGGTCAATAATGCAAGGCTGAGGTTTGAGCTTTTCTTGTTAAGACCAAAACTTCATATTGCTTTTTAGCTTCGGTTTTGCAGGCCCATAATTGGCCCATGGGCATTACAGGAATGCTCTAGAGTTAGCCAGTCAGATCCATTCAGAGTACATGTTACATCGGCGGCAAATACTGGTCATATAATAAATAATCTATAAAAACAGGAGGTCGACATAGTGATAAAGCTAACCTAATTCAAGGCATTCCAACAATTTTTTTCCAATTTGTTGTTTGAGACATATTTTTAGAAAGTATTTTAATCTACAGTTTTGCATGCAGGGAGCCTTCATCATCTTGTCGCCATTATCAGCTAGGCCAGGTGTTTAAGTCTAGGATTTTGATAAACAGTAGTTTGGGTGTGAAAGAGTCAAGAAAAATGTTAGCTGATTACAATGTAAACAGTTTGCATGAATAGAGTTCGCACAATCATGCCCTTGTAATGTTGTTGCCATCATCAAAACAATGCAGATTTTTAAGATGGCTCTAAAATGTCCAGACTCCATTCATGTAAAATTGTTATTAGCTGAGATTTTCCTTGACTAGTTCCTAGGAACTCTAGTTTCTGGGAAAATTTCTCTACATTACAATTAAAACAAAACTAAAAGTAACTGACTCTCTCTTTTATGTTCAACAAAGTTATGATTACTGGCTTTCAACCAATAACCACGCAATGTATTTATGTTTACAAAAAATGTGTTTTTTTGTAACCTAAAAACACATACTTGTGAAGTTCCTCAATATCTTCAAAACCACTGACATATTTTCTTCCCTTTGACCAGGAGTCAGCTTTGAAAACAAAAACAAGAAAGTATCAAAAATGGGGAAAATGATTTTGCTTATTATTTCTTCTTATTGACATGTACCAGGATCTGTGTACTATACACTGGAATCTCGCATATAAAAACACCTTTGGGACTAGAGAGAGGTGACTGCCTACTGGAAATAAAAAATTCTATCATTTTCCTGCAGTTAGAATCATGCTAACCTCAATCAACTTGTGGAGTAACAAAACTAAGCCTGACAATGAATTATCTTACCTTTCTCCCGAATTGTCAGAGATTTATTGTCTATAACCTACTGATTTGTGGCACATCAAAACAACCTTAGTAAACAATTATTGGATGAGATTTTGTGATATCCAGAATAATCAAGGTCAAGGTAGGGGTTATCAGCCTCAGTCAAAGTGAGAGAACTTGACATGATTACCCTTAGAAATCATGCACCGTGGTCATACATGACATATTTATATATGAGTGCCTGTGAACATAAGTGTCCTTGACATGACTATTGTATAATCTGCAGCTAGAGGTTGTCATGCTGATTTTGAAAATCCAATGTCCACTTTGTGCCAATCAGAAAAAGAGATAGTGAGTTTCAATGAATTTCCATCGGTTGGACACCCCGGCCCCAGCCATGTCCTGGGCCTGGCCCTGGCCGAGATAGAAAAGTAGTGTCTCACCTGTTAGATCCACTACTGCACTAAGCTTCTTGCAGTGCAGCTGTAAAAATATTCTTGGGATCTTTAATAAAGAGCTGCTTGCCGAATTGCCTAGACGCAAAGAAAAGCCTTATAATGATAAGTATACCATACTACATGAAGCACACTGCTCGATCGGGTGATGCTCGATATACCAAGTCAATATATGCACTATTATCTCGTTCTATTGTGTGAAGTCTATTGTGTTATTGTGTAAGGGATAAGGATCATTGTTGTGTTCTTTGTGACGTAACTCGAGACTTGCTATTCACTTGGTATATCGTGCACTAGCCGCTCGATCACTTCAACAAATATTCAATAGGCAGGCCAGCTAAGTTCAACCACACACAACACCTGCTGGGTCCATTGCAAAGAAATTAAACACGTACTACCTCTATATGCGGATATAGTTCTCTGAAAATCCAAAGGCGACCGTAAAGCCAAGAGCCGCCGAAGGAGGCTCATTTTAATTCGTTCGACACTGTAATCCGTGTGTGTTGTTACACCGCCATCTTGAATTCTGGTCAGCGGCTTGAACAGCAGACTCCGTAATAGCATCCCTCAATCCCAGGCTCTCCCGGCGGCATTTATTAAAAAACATTTTTTGTATGTATGAAAAATATGCTCGATTACCTGCCGTGACCTACCCTGCGAGCAGAGGTCCCTTCGATCTTCCTAGATCAGTCGAAGAGACCTCTGCTCGCAGGGTAGCGATGACCAGCCTGTGTTAAGGGAAACATGAAACCGGACCCGACAGAGGGGCGAAAATCAAATCGATCTCAGTGCAACAAGGTTTAACCTCCACGTGCATTTGGGATAAACCAACGCCTTGACACCTTCATGGGTGTATGGTACAGGTACCCAACAAAGTTTCACATAGATCATAGTGTGTGTTCACGTGACGTCATCAAACCAAAAGAGCCAAAAGGGTTTATCCTGAACAGGCATAAGAGGTACTAAATTTATATCTGTTTACAACTTTCCAGCTCAATAGCGAAAGAATGAATGCCCTGAAATGTCTCATCTGTTGTTATAGAAGAAGAACAATGAAGGATTCCGAACTCTCTTCGTATTAAACAATGACCTCGAAGACCGTTAATCCAAGCTTTACCACCAAATTTTGTATTAAGAGTCTTTTAAAGCTTGTCGTATTGTCCAAAACACATTTTCAGAAATGAAGAAATAATGCTACTGACATGCTTCTGCAACTTGAATTCGATAACAGATTCCTAATGGTAGCAGGACTGACAACCTCGTTCCCAGGGCCTTTTCCCTGGCTTGGGGGCGGGACGGGAGCCAGGGAAAATACCCTGGCCCTGGGAACGAGGTTGCAGGACTGAGTGGAATCCAATTCGGTCTGTTATTATACATAGTGAGGTGGTTTAAGGAAAAAATCATTACAGACTGGAAGAAAGCACCAAACTTGGAACACAAGCCCTCTACGATGTGGCAAACAAATTTAGTCTGGGTGCCACGTGATCTGATCATCCGGGGGGGCGTGACAGCCAATTCATTTTGCGACAGTCTTTGCTAGCATGGAAACGAGGCTTAAATATTTAAATGTTGTAAATTATGCTTAGAATCAGTTAACATTTGCCTAAAAACATTAGAAATAACTATTGGTACTCTTTTCGTTTCACAAAGACTTAAGAGTGCTAATGATGTAGTCACGTGACAGTCACATGCTGAGATTTCTGTCCTCTTGCACATACAGTTTTACTGAATACGGACTAACGAAAAGGTACTTTTATATCGTGGTTATAGTTATATGCTAAACTACAAGTCGCGCCAAGAAATTATAAAGGGAATCAACTCACGAAGATGTCTCTAAGAGGGGGGTGGGGGGGGGGGGGGGGGGAAGAATTCAGAGGTTACCAGTGATGGAAACTACTTTGAAAACTGGATAGCAATACGGTATTTGGAATTTATTCTTTAAAGATGAGATCAGTGTTAATTATTGCTGCATTCTCCTGAACACTGACATAACCCTGTGCAAGGACGATTAGCTTTTCTACATTTGCATATGTCAGCACATCCCTGTTTGCAGCCACATTTAAGGAGCTCAAGACATGCTTTGGACGCTTCAGGAAGGGTCATCCAGACAGGATTCCACGTGCCATCCATTTCACACCAGCCCCATCCCTCGGGTGAAGGAACCATTTGAACAGTATGCAGACTTGTGTACTAGATGCTACTTTGGCAAACTGCTCTTAAAGCGTGCTGTAATAGTGAGTCCTATATAAGCAAAATTAGAAATCATCTTTGTTACTTTTGTCCCTGTCTTCACACATTATGTTATTACTTCTAAGACGGAACATGAAATAATATGAACAGCAGAATAATTGGTGGACAGTCCGCTGAATTTCACTTCTTACAAAATGTCTGGAATTCAATTTACCTGTGTAGGGGGTATGTTCTCCAAGGTTCTGTTCTTTTTGGGGAAAATTTCTTTGCGAGCTTCATTTACATGGTTGAGCACATTGCTGCTCTTGTTGTTAAGAACTATTGTAAATCTCTCGATAAGCTTGAAGATGGAATCATCCGAGTCCAGCTGGTATAAAGGGTGATTTTCCAGGAACTTAAATGCCTCTGTCGCGTCAGGAAATGACTCCCATGCTTTCCATGCAGACTTCTTACTTACCCTTGCCAAAGAAACAAGAGGTCGAGTCTCATCCAGTGACTGAATGAAACATAGGGAGTGCCCGAGATGTTTCAGGTCCAAGAAACGTGCAGGTGGAATTCACACTTATGTATTGGACATATTTCCCCATGCCCAAACCAATCCAGATGGCTGCAGATGGATATGAGGCGATCATGTCGTGGAAAAGCCCTATTAATATGACAAGAACATCCGTAGCCACTGTTCGAACAAAAACCTGCTTGTATCATTTATCTAGCACGTGTTGAAGATGTACAGCAATACACCCTCCTCCAAAATGGCGGCGGAAAATTCAGATAAGTTAAAATTAAATACGTATACCAACACTAGAAAGAACACGTTTACTTTAGTAATCCTGCAAAGTTTCAGCATTTCAAGTGTAATATCAGCTGGGAGAATGTAAGTTAAAAATTGAAAAAATTACAGACGTTTATATGAGTCGTACAAGCGTCTGTAAATTTTTCAATTGTTAGCTTACCTTTTCTCAGCTGATATTACACTTGAAATGCGGAAACTTTGCAGAGTTACTAAAGTAAAGGTGTTCTTTCTAGTGCTGGTATACGTTTTTAATTTTAGCTAATTTTGACTTATTTGAATTTTTAGCCGCCATTTTGGAGAAGGGTCTATTCTTGTGTCGGCTTCCTGGTGATCGCATCTCTGCATATCGCTAGAGCCTCTGCTTGTGACAACAGATTGGTCTGAGGTGATGTTTAATTCCCTGTTCTCGGAAAACTGGAAGTTTGGAAGTCTGCTTGTCAGGAGAGCAAAGAGTTCTTTCTTGTTTGTATTGTCCTGCAGAAACGCGTTCCGATTTGGAGGAATCTTGGTTTTGTTTAAAAATGGAAAAGTGTAGTCAGGAGATGTCATAAGTTCTATAGAAAATGCTTGCCTCTGACTCTTGTTGTTTCTGAACAACAACTTGTTTCTGAACAACAAGAGTCAGAGGCAAGCATTGTCTATAGAACTTATGAATCTTGGTTTCACCTGTCACTTTTCTTCTCTGATCATTACCTCTCTTCTCTCTGGTCGAATCTTTGATACTAGTTGCCTTGTATATATCTCAAACAATGTCCACCCGTTTACTTACTGGAGATTATTCAGAATGAATGGAATGAAGACATTTTCAGCTAAGCTGTCAAATGTGGAAACAGTTGTGGATGGAAGAGCATGAACAACAGCTGCTCCATCGAAGATCTTACAGTCGTAGAATGGAGGTGGATTCGGCTGTTCTGTATTGGTAGGCTTAACACACGTCAAGAGGTCTGAATTCTTCCCAAATCTCAGGTTTGGTTGCAATCGCTTCTCAGAGCACCCACTTGCTTTTTTGGATATTGTTTTAGGATGCTCGAGATTTTGCTAACAATTCAAAAGTAACTTCTGGCCCAAACTTCAAATTAACTGGCAAACGCATCAACTTCCTTAAATTGTTCTACATTCTGCAGAAAAGTCTTGTACACTTGTTTGCAATCTTTGTGAGGACTATCTACAGGGCATTTTAAAGGCTCTCCTTTACGGCCATCACAAATAATCCATTGCCTCTAGACAATTGAATTTAGATACAGATATAAATAAGCACTTGCCTGACTAAAATACATATATTTGCCGAAATTGTTTTTATTTAGACTTCTGCGAATGTAATAATAATAAAAATTTGGTTTCCATATGTTCAAAAGGGAGCTTTAAATAGAGCATAAAAATCCAAATGAGCACTTGGGCATTTTGTTGGCTTTTTCACTGGCGCTAAGATAGGGGAAAGGTTTCATTTGCTTGTTTTACAGTACAACACCAAATTGTGGACAGAAACTTATCATCATAGCTCCCAGATGAAAGGAGGCTTTTTTACCTTCCACAGAAGACGTAAGCAAAAAGTTATGCTGTAGTTTAGTAAATGCACTTTCTAATTCTTGATTGTTATTGGAACGTAAAGCTGGCGAAACTTCATCTTTGCCTGCATGGTATCAGGTTGCTAACTTCGTTGAAATTACTGATGGGAAACTATTCATTTCTACTGTGATATACAGTGAACAGCGACACAAAATATATGAATTCAATTAAATATCTTTCAACAAAAAGTATTAAAGAGTCCAAGCAATCTTTTCCATATGAACAGAAAATTGGCCTCTAAAGTTAATCTTTTGTGCCGGCCCATGATCTCAAGCTTAAATTGCATCGCCAGGTTATAAGTTATTGTGTTAAGCTTATCTTGTGTTC
>JAHPZR010016208.1:0-15000 GCA_019787425.1 Platygyra sinensis | reverse complement strand
ACATGGTTCAGGGTTATAACTATCGTCACCACATTGTAGAGCTTAATGAATTTGATCGATTTGCTTCAACATACCAGCCAACGCAGTATCTAAGGAGAAAACAGAAGCGGTTTGAAAGCGACTCTTTTTTACTGAACAGAAGAGTAAAACAAGCAAACAAATGTGGCCTGGGGAACAATGATAAATTGGGAATTAAGGTACCACCGAAACAATTTCTAGGATCAAGGGAACACGAACTTAAAGTATATTAGGGAACAAGTAGTTTTATTAAAGGGATCATGGGAACATGTAACCCGGCCCCCTTGGAGGAGCTCAGATATTCCTGAGGACACTCTGCTGTAATAATGCTCTCTACGTTTCATGGACCAACATGCCCTGCTAAACCGTGCTAGGCTGCAATGTTATGGGTCATTCAAAGTAAGACCTTTCGAATTGACAAATCACACTCGATTTAATGTTTTGTTTAATGTCTGAGATAACAAAGAATTTAAGAAACGAGAGTACGTTGAAATGATTCATAAGATAATTATAGTTAAAAAGACAACTGAGTGACACTTGCGTTCTGTACATGTGAACATATACGAAAGGTCATATATTATGTTGTATTCTGTGTTAATAAATTCTTATTAAACCGGCTTGATACTCTTGTTCCAAGCATCAGCACGCGTCCTCAAATCCTGTTTAACCCTGTATTTACAAAATTTCTAGTATGTCTGTTAGCTGAGCGAAAATCTGAAGACTAACTCTATCTGTTCATTATCCTTAAAGGAGTTAGAGCGCATGTTATACTTGTGGTTTAGCTTTTTTAATTTTTGTTTTAATTGTTCTTCCAGTTCCTAATAATACAACTAATATTCAAAAGATAAACTAACATACGAGATAGCTTAGTTACAAAGCTTCACGCTCAAAATGTGGCGCGGTGCGGCTATATTTAATTGTTCTAAGGATGTTAGTGCTTTCAATAGAAGTAGCTGGATATCACAGTCACCTCTGAGTCGCTTCAAACGAACAGTTTGAAACAGGTATAATATCTACGGGCTCGGTTTCTTCCAATTTGCTTGATGACGAGATATCTGGGGCGCGGATGACACTCAGAATGGTGGCCCATACCAGACTGACAGCTAGGCAGAAGTTCAGTTGGTGCGCTACTGGTATCAACTTAAAATTCAAGACCTGAATGACGAGAAAGGGAAAATAAAACAAAAGTCAGAAAAAATTACCTGGACGTGGAAGGCATGACAAAGGCTGGAATCGACGGAAAAACTCTCCCGATTTCATCCCTTGTGGCTCTCCCATAAAATTGATGGATTTTTCAGAGAGGGGGTGGGGGGGGGGGGGGGGGAAACAGGGGGGTAAATCTCCCTTCTCCCTACTTTCTGAGCCAATTTCTCCCTCCTCCCTACTTTTCGAGCCAATTTCTCTCTCCTCCCTAAACGGTTACGTTTCTTTTTCTCCCTCCTCCCTACTTTTTCCCCCTATTTCTCCCTCCTCCCAACTGTTTTTGGGCCATTTCTCCCTCCTCTCTATTCTGTTCCTCCCCCCTCTTTTCACTCAGTTGGCTAGATCCTCTCTTATCCACAGAGGCTCGAAAGTGTTTTGGAGTGGGGAGATTACTCAATGAGAGTAGGTCCATTGACTTTGCATCTAGCCTCCTTAGTTTATAGCGGTTCGGCTCGCAGGGTGCTATAGCAACTGACCTACCCCACGTGCCAGAGAGCCACCTGACAAATTCCTTTTACAATTACAGCCCTGTTGGCTTTTTTTACATCCACTTGTAGCACTTACCATAACTGCAGGCCAGATCATCCAGCAGGCCTTTAGTGTTGGCCAGTAGAGTTCCTTTAGTCTTTCAACAGTGTCATCATAACTGAGGCCTTCCATCGCTCCCATGCTGAAATAGATATTTTGGTAAGGTCAAGGTCCTTCGCAAATTTAGTAGTTAAGAAAGCAAAATTTTTGACAAGCCGTTAACTGTTCTTCTTGAGAAAAAGGGGACGAAAAAAAGTAGTCTAACACATCAAAATTAAAATAGAGCGTCCCTAATACATGAGGCATAAAAAAGCTGCCGCATACAAAATTGATACCAGAAAATGTTTAACAGGCTGGACATGCACATGTACGCGATTCGCCTGATGGAACGTGAAATTAAAAAATAGTATCTGCCGAGAAATCAGAGGGTGAGCCAGCATTAATTCAACAGTCACTCTCTTTCTACTTGCACAAAAACCGTTAATTAACTTTAACTTGGACGCATGCGGACAATTAAGCCCGAACCAGGATTTTCTAGTTCCCGGTTTTAAATTTTTGTCCAGAGTCGTCCAGAGCGTTGGGTGTTCGGTCGCCACTGACTGAAAACCTGCGGACTCTGGAGATGAGAGAGACCTGCGATCTTTAATGCTTCCTACAGAAATAAAATCACAGCCTGCCATCATAAAGGTGTACTCACCTCACATGGTAAACAGCTGTAACAATTGGAGCCCAGTAACCAAATTGGTCAAGAAACATTTTCACAAAGGGCAAGAGAGAAGCACGTGCAGCTATCTAAAAAATGTAGATAATGACAATTTAAATTAATGTGAAACTGATCTAAGATTACAGAGGGCCCACGCCAGGGGAGGGGGAAGGGTTGGTGACTCCCATATAAAAAAAGGACGGGGTGCACATCGTATTTTTAAGGAGTTAAAAAAACGGTTTCAGGTACCTCATAGGGAGTTAAGCCAATTTTAGAGCTCCCTCTTAGGGTATTGAGACGAAAAAAATATGACTGGAGATACTTTGCAATCGTCTACTGAAGTGCCAGTTAAATTTGTGTTCTGTCAGTTATTGGGTGAAAAATGTTTCAAGCCACGCTCACAAAGCAAGATCTTGGTACCTCTTGTGCTCTTAAGGGTTATATTCAAAGTTTCTGACGAGCAACCTAGTCCTTTTTATATGGATCAGTGCCCCACGGCGAGCATGCATGGGCCTGCAATGCGCGAAATCAGAGCCCACTGCATGATGTCTATCATTCTGGCTACAAATAGCAGTAGATCCCAGTCCCCATTGGTAAGGGTGGTTATTCACTTATTTTTGCATAAGCATGGATAAAGTACTCGCTCTATGATTACCAGGCTATTCCATCACAATTTCCAGGTTCAACAAATGGGATATCTATTTTGTTCACAAAACAAGCTACTTTATCTTAAACAATGAACTGCTGGCAATATTATCAAAGAACCAACAATAATATCAGGTCTGGAGTTGTCAAATTCAAGATGTCAGAGTCACATGCCACAGCTCCAATCCACACAATCTTGTATTCCCCCCCCCCCCCCCCCCCCATCAACTCAAGGATATCAGCAAACATGGTTTTTAAACAGAGTTAACTGATATGATATATCTCCTACCTTACTGACAGTGAGCCACTCCAAAAAGTTGAAATGGGCATGAGCGAGAGGAGCCATTATGAATGAACCATATATCATAGATCTCAGTAGGCGCTGCCGGGCAATTAATAAATTAAATAAAAACTAAATAATGCACATAACTATTTTACCTTGGATGTAACCTGGTTATAAGAAATAAGTACTATGATGATCTGGTAACAAGCTGATGTAGTCTTAAAATAAACTGGCAGCTAAACAAATTGAATTGACAACTATAACTTCAAAAATCCTCCAAAATAAACCAGCTTGGACAACCCTGACAAATCATTGACATCTTATCCCCCATACTCAGGTCCGCAGTGCTCAGGTTTTTGGTGATTAAGAAGTGGCATGTCCTTCATCAATCCAAATTGTCAAATGACTCATTTTCATGTTAGTCTAAGACCCACTTGAAGAAAATCATGGTAATTGTATTCAGCATCACCAAGTCTAATAAACGTATTTGTTAAAATAAACATCTGCCATTTTTGCCTTCAGCTGCATCTCAGATTAGGTTCTTCACATTAGATACCTTATCATTGATACTGTTCTGAGAGCTGGTAGCTTTTTGAGCAATGTAATCACCAATAGCATATAGCACTGTGAAAGAAACAAGAAGAAATTAAATCATTGAATTGTGATATTGATTGACATTGACTATGCAGAACTGGAAAACTTCAGAGACTGTACTCTTATTTTGAAGATTTCATTGGCATATTGGCAAATCTAGGACAGGCGCCAGAAGGCCTTTGGCTTTCTGTTACTGGCCTTAATTTAAGGCATGGAGGACCTGTAAAATTTGGGGACCCTCTCTTTATAAAGCTATCTAGATCTCAGCTGCTGGTGATTTGAAATCATTTGAACTTTTTAGCTAAACTCCAATCAGCGACCACTATCATTCAAGATAAAATTTGAATCTGATTCTGATTATTTGAGACAGAATGATTTAAAATTATTCAGCACTCCAGTCTTGCCTTTCTCAAGTCAAATTATGATCATCTTCAATCGGGTAGACTGAACAGCCCACAAAATACACCATACTCCTCCCTTCCAGTGCATTACACAACTTCTTCCAAGCAATTTGATATAGAAATTTAAATTATAATTGTTAGGTTAATATTTATACATTACTTCCTGATGTGATACATTTTGTTCTGATTGGATGCTTGTCCAACATCTTGTTATACCATGTAAATGGTTTCCACATTCTTGAAAATGCTGAAGACGAAAGAAGATACATAAAATAATTAATGGTCAGCATAACCACATGTTATTGATGCCTTGCAGAAATGATGTTCATCTACTTACACCGTCCAATATCCATAGTCCAGTCCATTAGTTTTATTTGACAATAAACAAAGCATTGTGAAATAAAATAGAAAATCTATAGTTATTTGAAGCAGGTATGTCTCAAAGGGATTCTATAACTTCGGCTATTGTTAAGTTAAACAAGGAGCTGTATGCATAAAAAATGATGTACGGGTATGGGTTATACGGCGATCTTGCCAATATCTAAATTATGTTGTGGCATAAATCAACTGCAGAAGCCCTTTCGAATTGACCAAAATCAGTTCTAGAGACACTTTCGAAGCGTTATCTGATGCAACTTCCAACATAACTGCAAATATTAAACATGAAGTCGAATACTTCTCAATCCGGCGCGCGAGCAGGAATGTCGTATCCAATATGTTCCAGGTCTACTTCGAACGGTTCGAAGGTACTTTCCACATACACTGGGTCGGCAAGCAAAGATGTACGAACAAACACGTCGCTGAGTCATGGCAAGCGACGAGAAATAACCCGTTCCTTGACAAAAGACCTCAATTCAAATGTTTCTACGTGTTAAAAATGCAAATAATTGGCGAGGGATTTGGAAATTCACAACATTTTGAGAAACAATTAAATAATTATAAATCGTGGGAAGGACGACAGAACTGATGGAGAACGGAACAAAACACAACGCGTGAGTGTGGTGTTTTCGTCTTAATATATCAAACGACTCGCTTCACAACGACAACGTGTTTATTCGTTTCACATCTCTAGACCACATACATGCTCTCTACATATCCCATAATATTAATATAAACATCCGGGACACTACATCTCCCCCTAAGTCATTACAAAAACTAACAAGTAAATCCACAAAGGTAGAGATAACAAGCTCGAAGGGACTAATAAAGTGTTCAAAGAAAAGTTCAGAGTCTCTTATTTTCTTTTGAATAACTTTGAACTATGCGCATACATAATCTCGCATCCAGCAAGGCGCTTGCCTGGCTCGCACAGGGCGCGAAGAAACTGAAGGTAAGGGGCTGGATGGAGCTTCGGGGGCATCTGCTGCTGGTTGACTAGGGCTGGGATTCGGCTGATCCTGTTCGGGCTGCACTGGCTGCTCGGCTAGGTGTGGCTGCGGATTTATTTCCCCTTTGTCAACAGTTCCAGGATCCACAAACTTTTTCATGTGAGCGATGTTGCGCATCTTATTGTTCCCATTTGTGTCTTGTAAGATGACAGCATTTCCATCTTTGCGAGTGACGATGTAAGGCTCTGGCTCATAGTTTGGTGAGAGCTTGTTTTCACGTGTCTGCTTTAATAGCACTTTGTCACCCTCCTCAATATCGTTCTGTCCGCATATTCTTTCTGGCGGAGTTTTGCACGAGTGTCTCTTTCTCTCAACAACTGTTGCCAATATGCTTCCGTTGCACGGTCTTTGGAGAATTCAACTCGAGGAAGCTTGTCACGCAGTTTCCTCCCCATCAATAGTTCTGCAGGTGACACTCCAGTAACGGTGTGTGGGGTAACTCTATATTGGAAGAGGAAGTTCTCAAGTGCTTTTCTCCAATCTTTCCCTTCAAGGCGAGCAATTCGCACTATCTTCAGAATTGTGTTATTGCCACGTTCCACCTCTCCGTTGCTCTGGGGCCAATAAGGTACGCCCTTCTTGTGGCTTATCCCCAGGTACTCTAGGAAGCTCTCACATTCTTTTGACGCAAATGGTGGTCCATTGTCACTGCGTAGAGCTTCTGGTAGCCCATGTGTTCTGAAAATAGCTTCCATACTCTTTATCACGTGTCGAGCATCCGTCTTCTTCAGGAGAATGGCCTCTAGCCAACGAGAATAATAGTCGACTACCACCAAGAGGTGTTCACCGTTTGAGATCTCAAGGAGATCAACAGAAATCTCCTGCCAGGGTCCATCAGGCAGGCTACTTGACCTCACAGGTTCTGGTTTTGCTCTTGGTCCTACAAGTTGACAGGGATGGCATGAACGTATGGCATCCTCCACCTGTCTATCCATTTGTGGCCATCTCACCTTCTCTCGCAATCTGGCTTTGGTACGGACCATGCCCTGATGACCTTCGTGTGCCAACATGATGGTTTGCTTCCAAAGGCTCTGAGGCATCACAATACGAGCTCCTCTCATCACTACTTGTCCTACTACCCACAGTTCTTCTTTAACTGCTTTGTAGGTGGTGCCTGACAACTGGGTCCAGTCACCGGTCGTCACAGCTTTGCGCACTAACCGTAAGGTTGGATCATTTGCTGTGGCAGTCTCGACGTGCTTTGGCAGTAAAGCGGCTGGCACTGCAACACTTGCCACGCTGTACGCGAAATCTTCCGTTTCTTGGGTGTCGTCATCTTGAGTTGAGCCAACAGGCAGGCGGCTGAGGACGTCTGCTGCATTATCTTTGCCTGGTATGTGCGTCAACGTGTATTGAAACTGCTGCAAGTACAGGAGCCACCTTTCTATCCGGGCAGATGGAGGCTTCGACTTTGCACTGAGTACTGTGACTAGCGGCTTGTGGTCGGTGCGGATCTCAAATTTAATTCCATACAGGTACAGGTAAAACTTCTCGCAAGCCCATCTGACAGCTAGAGCTTCTCTTTCGAACTGGGAGTACCTTGCTTCAACTTTGCTAAGCTTCCGGCTAGCGTAATATATTGGCCTGTAGGTCCCGTCTTGTTGTTTTTGCTCCAGGATCGCTCCAACTCCAACAGGAGAGGCATCAGTTGTGAGCCGTGTTGTGGCACCTTGTCTGTGGTAGGCCATTACTGGTGCTCTGGTTAGCAGGTCTTTGATTTCTTGAAAGGCCTTGCTCTCTTTTGCACCCCACTGCCACTTAACATCCTTGCTGGTTAGGTCCCACAATGGACTTGATATGGTTGCAAAGTTTGGGATGAACTTCGCACAGAATTGAACCGACCTAAGAAAACTTCTTACTTCAGACTGGTTTTGGGGCGTTGGTGCTTCAACGATAGCCTCCACTCGTTCACTGGAGACTTTCAATCCCTCGCCAGAGAGTACATCACCCATGTAAACCATGCTACTAACACCAATGTCACACTTATCATAGTTCAGGGTGAGGCCAGATTCCTCCAGTTTGCGCATGACCCTGTCTAAGTTCTCATCATGTTCTTTGTCGTCTGCCCCAACGACTCTCAGGTCATCATGGAGATTGTACGCACCTGGGCAGCCTTTAATTACTTGCCACATGATTTGTTGGAATTTTTCCGTGGCCATGTTCACGCCAAATAGTAAGCGTTTGTATCTATACAAACCATCAGGAGCAGCAAATGTTGTGATATCACGGGAGTCTGGATGCAACTCAATTTGGTGGAAGGCCATTGTAGGCGCCAGAATTTGGATTATTTCGTGTTTTTAGCTTCGCGTTAGGTGTTAGTTTCGTGTAATTAGTTTCCTTTGTTTTGTGGCATTTTGCACATGTTATGTTCATTAGCATACTCTATAAGTTCAGTTCGCGCGTAATTTATTTTAGTTTTAGTAGCGTTTTGTTGGTTAGCTCGCTATCGCTTGGATTAGTTACAGGTTTTATGGTTTGGGTTCGTCTTGGTCAGCACATTCGTCTTGTAAGTTTCTTCGTTTATTTCGCTTTGTTGTTTTCCTGCACTCTTCATGTTCGGTCGCTGTTAGTTATTTTATGCTTATTCCCGTGTTTGTTATTTTGTTTTCAGTTACCGTGTTTCCTGCGTGTTTCAATGGTTGATACGAGTAAAAAGTGTGTGCAACAATATTCGTAAAAGACGAATCGGGTTTGTGTGTATGGTCTATCATGAAGTCTTCCGACGCTGCGGATCAGGTTAATTTGTCGTATTCTGCAGGGAAGAGCGGTCAACCTGTTCAACGCACAAGTGCACGTGTTCGTAAACCTAACTCTTCTTTGGATCACGAAGGAGCGTCGCTTGAACGAATTCGAGAACTACGAAAGAAGAGAGGAGGAGTGTTATCTTCTTTATCTGCTAAACGGAGAGAGATTGACAATCTTCTAACCGATGAAGTCAATTTGGAAGCAGTGAAAATAAAGCTGCCGGAAATTACGTCGTTGCTTCGTAAGTTTGCTGAAGCCCAGCACGCGTATCATGCGGCTTTGACCGACGAAGGTCAGAGGCAAGAATCAGAGGTCTATTTCGCTGAAATCGAAAGTAGTTTAGATTTCTTCTGTCGAACGGTAAACGATTGGTTACGGGTTACGGGTTAAATTGGTCATCGAAGCACGCCTAAACCCTCCGAGTGTGGATCTAGGTCAAGCAGGCTCTCTAAAACGAGCTCTATATCAGCTGCAAGAGCCAAAGAGGCAGCCCGCATCGCTGAACTTCGAGCTGAAGTACTTGCTTTAAATCAGCGCCATTCTCTTCAGGAAACAGAATTACTCCTCAAACGTCAAGAGTACGAGCTTCAGCTGAAGAAAGATGAGTTGAACCTTAAAACGGAATACGCTAAGGCTCTGGCTAGAGAGGAAGCTTATGCTCAAGCAGAAGCAGGAAATTTTGTTCCGAACAAAGTGCCGGCCTCTTACACTCGTGATGATGATCCAGATGTTTCCGCCAACACCAAGGTCAAGTGGACCGATGGCGTTAAAAGTTCTCGGTTTGCATCTTCTGAAGAAAAGAAGGAAGGAACCGTTAAAGCAAAGGTCAATTTGGCGGCTATCGACCAGTCGACTGTTGCAAGTGGTTCAAGCTCGGGCTCCGAGAAATCTGGACTGAGCGACATGGCTTATGGCATTCTCGCCCAACAGAATCGTGTCATGAAAGAATTTGTGAGCCAGCAGCAACGAAACTCGCTCCCCAGGAGACGTGTACCCGTGTTCAGTGGCAACCCGTTGGATTATTGTACCTTTATTCGTGCCTTTGAGACTGTGATCGAGACTAGAGAGCCAGATTATGCCGGAAGACTCTATTACTTAGAACAGCATACGGCCGGCAGACCACAGGAGTTGGTACGCAGTTGTCTTTACATGAATGCTGAAGCAGTCTACCTGAAGGCAAGGAAGCTTTTGGAGAGTAACTTCGGTCAGAAGCATAAAATTGCAATGGCTTATGTGGATAAAGTGACGAATGGTCCTTTTATTAGGGCTGAAGACTCCGAAGCCCTAGAAAGTTTCGCCGCTTTGTTGGCCAGTTGTACGAATACTCTTAAAGCTATTGGTTACTCCAGCAAGTTTGAAAGCCCAGATTGTATGCGGAAGATTATCGAGCGACTTCCTCCGAAGCTTGAAGCTAGTTGGCGCGAAAACGCTGACAGGATCCTTAACACCGAGGGGAGAGACATTTGTATTGATGACATTTCCCTGTTCGTTGAGCAGAAGGCGCGTGCTTTATCTAATCCAGTCTTTGGAAAACTGCCTTTCTTGGAAAAGGAAAAGAAGAATAGCAGAAACAGAGGCCAGAGATCTAAAATTGAGAAGCGTGGTCACAAGCAAATTTCCCTCGTTACCATTACTGACAAGAAGACTTCCAGTACATCTAGTCGTGATTCGTCTAATTCAGCCAACCCTTCCCAGAAGAAGTGCCCCTTTTGCAATACAGATCATACTCTCGCAGAATGTTCCAGTTTCGCTAAAGTGCTCGCAGCTGACCAGCGTGACTTCGTGATGAAGCAGAGGCTTTGCTTTTCTTGCTTGAATGGCGGGCATCAGTCCAAAGATTGCTACAAGAAGAAACCCTGTAGTCACTCTGATAAGAAACATGCCACTGTTTTGCATCCAAGCAACCCGGAAGTTGTTGTTGGAGTCGGAACACAACAAGGCTTTGTTGGAACTGAGGGTGAAGAAGGCAGACCTCAATCTTTGAACAGCCAGTCGAACACTGTCCAGAACACCGTCCAGAACACGAACCAGAACACTGGTGATCATTTTTGTGGCTTAACCACGATGGAAGGTTCCCCCGTTACTGCTTTGCCTATAGTTGCTGTAAAGGTTAAAGTTAAAGGAAGTCCTTTGTGCATTGAAACGTATGCGTTACTGGACAATGGTTCCAATTCTACCTTTTGTTCAGCCAGCCTGATGGAGCGTCTAATGGTCGTCGGCAAGAAGACAAGATTGAAGCTGACCACCATGGATAGTAGTAAAGATGTAGACACCGCTCTCGTTAACGATCTGGTGGTATCTGATCTGGATGTTGCCATCCCTCTGCCTGAAGTACTTTCCAGACCAGCTATGCCCGTAAGTAGAGATGAAATCCCGAAGCAAGAGGATGTCGAACGATGGTCGCACCTTCAGGGCCATGTGTACTTAACCGATCTGAATTCTAGAGTTGACCTATTGATTGGAGCCGATGTTCCTGGAGCCTTACAGCCGAGAGAAATAATCCCTGCTGCTGATGGAGGTCCATATGAAACCAGAGTTGACCTTGGCTGGGTTATTAATGGTCCAACTGGGAGAAAGCAGAAATACGTACCTTGCTCTAGTTTCTTGATTACATCTAAGGAGACTCATCCTATGTGTGCAGCTTGTACCGATCTCGTGGATGCACCTTTCTCCGATGGTCTAAGTATGTCAAGGGATGACCTCAAGTTCATGAACATTGTAGAGGACTCGGTTGTGCAGTGTGCAGATGGTCATTACCAGGTTTCACTACCGTTGAGGAACCGCAACGTGAAAATGCCAGTAAACAGGAGTCAAGCTGAACGAAGTGCCTCTTACCTCAAACGCAAGCTTTCCACTAATACGAAACTTTGTGAGGATTATGTTGCTTTCCTCGAAGAGGTTATCAGTGCAGGTTATGCAGAGAAGGTACCCCAGAATGTTCTGCATAGATCGGATGGTAAGGTTTGGTTTATTCCACACCACGGTGTCTACCATCATAAGAAGCCGGATAAAATTCGCGTTGTATTCAACTGTTCCGCTCAGTTTCATGGGACGTCCCTAAACAACGAGCTGTTCCAGGGACCAGACCTAACCAACAGTCTACTTGGCGTGTTGATTCGTTTTCGCCAGGAACCGGTTGTGATAATGGGCGACCTTCAATCAATGTTTCACCAGGTGCGCGTCCCGGAAGAACATAGAGATCTCCTGAGATTTCTCTGGTGGCCTAAAGGTGACTTCACTAAGAAGCTGGAAGAGTACAGGATGACTGTTCATCTTTTCGGTGCAGCTTCATCACCGAGTTGTGCCAATTTTGCTATGCGACGAAACGCAGAAGACCACAAGCATGAATTCTCACCCGACGTGGCTAATACGATCCTAAGAAATTTCTATGTTGACGACTGCCTGAAGTCCTTATCATCGAGTTCTGCAGCAGTCAAGCATGTGGCTGACCTACGCAAACTTATGTCGATTGGTGGATTCAATTTGACAAAATGGGCAAGCATGATCGACAAGTCTTGGAGTCCATTCCACCGGATGAAAGAGCGAAGGACGTGAAGGAGCTGGATCTTGAATGCGATATGCTTCCTACAGAGAGAGCTCTGGGCGTGTCATGGTCAGTCGAGACAGATGCATTGAGTTTCAAAGTAATCATCAAGGAAAAACCTTGTACCAGACGTGGGATTCTCTCGGTTGTTAGTTCAGTGTACGATCCGCTCGGCATGGCAGCACCTTTCGTTCTCCCAGCAAAGCTTCTCCTTCAGGGCTTATGCAGGAAAGGCCTCGGTTGGGATGATGAGATTCCGTGTTTACACTTATCTCGATGGCAGGCGTGGCTTGCCGATCTGCCGAAGCTTTCTCAGCTCTCAGTGAAAAGATGTGTTAAAGGAGCCGATCTGGGAGAAGTAGTAACCAGTGAAATTCATCACTTCTGCGATGCTTCCCAGTGCGCTTATGGAGCCGTCTCATATCTTCGGCAAGTTGATTCAGAGGGTCAGGCTCACTGCTCCCTCCTGGTTGTAAAATCCCGCCTTGCCCCTTTGAAGCGGATGAGTATACCAAGATTGGAATTAGCAGCCGCAACTGTGTCAGTTCGTTTAAACAAGCTGTTGAAAAATGAGCTGGAAATCCCAATAGATAAAATCACCTTTTGGACTGACAGCATGACTGTCCTGCGCTACATTGCGAATGAGTCTAAACGCTTCCATACTTACGTCGCTAACCGTGTTGCCATCATAAGAGAAGACTCAAGTCCTTCACAATGGAGATACATTGAATCCAAGTCTAATCCGGCTGACGATGCCTGACGAGGTACTTCTGCAGATGCGTTCATTCTAAATGACCGTTGGATAAAGGGGCCGGATTTCCTTCTAAAGCCTCCTTCCGAATGGATTAACCTACCCAAGCACAGTACAGAGCTGTCTGGTGACGACCCGGAAGTGAAACGGGAATCAAAATCATTTGCTGTCGACGTGCGTCCGAGTGAGGTTCAGTCCAATGTCATTTCCTTGGTCCAGCGGTTTTCATCCTGGCTCAAGTTGTTGAAGTTTATTGCAGTTTGTCTTCGGTGCCATAGGAGATTTATTACTAGGAAACGGAAGTCTAAGCAAGACGACTTTGACAGAAGTTCCCACGCAGCCAGTTTGGAACCTTTGACCCGTTCTGAGATAAATGATGCAGAGAGAGAAGTAATCAAGTTTGACCAAAGTCGTGCTTTTGCAGAAGAGAGAAGAGCCATCGAGAAAGGGGACTGTGTGAAGAAGTCAAGCGTGCTCGCAAAATTGGACCCGATCTTGGTGAACGGTCTTCTTCGTGTCGGTGGACGTCTAAGTAGAGCACCTCTGCACGACGACTCGAAGCACCAGATAATTATCGCCAAAGATTCACCTCTTGCCCGACTTCTGATCCAGCACTTCCACTAGAAGAGTGGTCACTCTGGCAGAGAATATGTTCTGTCCCTCTTGAGAGAAAGATTTTGGCTCACCCGTGCCAATGTTACCGTGCGAGGTGTACTTGCATCTTGCTTTGATTGCAGACGGCGTCAGGGGGCTGTTGGAGAGCAAAAGATGGCCGATTTGCCACGCCCTCGAGTCACCCCAGATCAACCCCCCTTCACTTGTGTGGGGATAGACTATTTTGGTCCCTTCTTTGTTCGTCAAAAGAGAAGCGTGGTTACACGCTATGGAGCTATCTTTACTTGTTTGGCTGTCAGAGCTGTTCACCTGGAGATTTCATATACGTTGGAAACAGATTCCTTCATCCTGGCACTTAGACGCTTTATTGCCCGAAGAGGCCAAGTGAAAGAGATACGTTCTGACAATGGAACCAATTTCACAGGGGCTGAAAAGGAGCTACGAGTCATGATTGAAGGCTGGAACCAAGCCAAGATCCACGAAGAGCTCTTACGGAAAGGTATTCAATGGTATTTCAATCCACCGGCGGCCTCGCATCATGGCGGTGCTTGGGAAAGAATGATAAGATCCACTCGAAAGATCCTGGGAAGCCTAGTTAAAGAGCAAACGCTCGACGATGAGAACCTTCAAACTCTAATGTGTGAAGCCGAGAGCATCATCAATGGTAGACCTTTAACAACAATCTCTGATGACCCCAAAGATTTAGAGCCCTTGACTTGACACCAAATCATCTGTTGTTATTACGTCAGGAAGCTTCTCTTCCACCAGGTGTTTTCGAAAAAAGTCAGTTGTATTCAAGGAGAAGGTGGCTGCAAGTTCAATATTTGGCTAACATCTTCTGGTATAGATGGAAAAGAGAGTACCTTCCGTTGCTGCAGGAGCGCCAAAAGTGGTTACGTCCAAGAAGAAATTTCTCAGTAGGAGACACCGTTATTATTGCCGACGAGCAGTCGCCTAGGAATTTATGGCTGATTGATCGAGTCAGTGAGGTTTACCCTGATAGCAGTGGTTTTGTTCGACGTGTCAAGGTCATAACAAAGAAGTCGACGTTGGAACGTCCAGTCAGCAAACTTTGTTTATTGGAGCAAGTTTAGTGACTTTGACTTATGAACACCCTATCAGGAAGCTGTGCATACAAGAGTCAATTTAACGGCTTAAAGTGAAAGTACCGTGACTGTTTTGCTTTGCGTGACTGACAAGGATCGTGTGTCTTGTCCTTAAGAGAACACTAGATAATATCTCTTTATAGCAGTACTCTTTATTGTATTAAACTGTAAGGCATTTAGGCTTTAAGTGACTACCGCCTTACGTTTTCGTTACTTAAGTAATTCTGTGCCTGTTTGTTTTCGTGAGTAAATACAAGGCTTACGCCTTCGTATTTAAGGGGCCGGAATGTAGGCGCCAGAATTTGGATTATTTCGTGTTTTTAGCTTCGCGTTAGGTGTTAGTTTCGTGTAATTAGTTTCCTTTGTTTTGTGGCATTTTGCACATGTTATGTTCATTAGCATACTCTATAAGTTCAGTTCGCGCGTAATTTATTTTAGTTTTAGTAGCGCTTTCTTGGTTCGCTCACTATCGCTTG